>CATIWR010548142.1:0-48043 GCA_949677035.1 Omphalea diandra
AGAATGCTGGAGCTGCAAGAGTTGTGCGTGCTGCAGCTGCTGCAGCAACTGCACGTCTTGAAGCCAAAATCTTTGCAAGAATTGTACTGCGTAACCTTGAGCATCACCAGATAGAACCTTGAATATGAAGACAGCTGTCAACCCTAGCCTAGAGTCATTGATGGAGGCCTATTCACATATAAGAGTTCACAGCTTCTTTCTATAAGGAGGAAATAAAAACTCCTGTTCTTTAATCTCCATATACAAATGCCAAACATTGTGCTCAAGCAACAGTGCTCGGTGATTTCCTCAAAAAACATTGCTCAATGTAACTTCTCTCTCTTCTCTCCCCCAATTTGTTAGTGGTTTTTATTTGGTTTCGAGTGTGATTTTTGTTTCCCCTTTTTGTAGCAATTCCTTGCATATAAAAAGGACTCAAGGTGCGGTATTGATCTAGAAACAAGTACATAATCATTTGTTCTCTTTCTCCTAACTTAGCTGGTTTTGGTTGACATATCTTCCATGTAAAGATTTGATGCTGTTTGAGCTTGACTGCGGATTATTTTCTTACCTTGGACTACTTGAATCTGCTCGGAGCTTTTCTTACTAATTCATTTTTGTGTCTTTAAGAAATTATTAGGCAAAGTGATGCAAGGCCTGGGTTGCAAAGCAATGTACCTTTGCATATGTGGCTTGACCATAAAGCATGGTTTTTTTCCAAGTCAACTTCGTTGTTAAAACCGCACTAATAAATTTATTCCGGCAGCGTCAACCCAAATTCTATCTCAATGGAGACTCGAGCAATTAAAAGAATATGAGGGAAGCATCAGGGTTCAAACAGCCACTAACTAATGGCAATTTTAATTCTGTATAGATGTAATTATGCTGATTCTATCTTTGAACATTGTGGGTAGCAACCCAATAAAGTAAACCAATCTGTTGCCATAAAAAAAAAAATATAGGAAAGCAATTCAACTGCCTCATCGTCCACATACAAGTAAATTTCATGGGTTATCCTCATGTTAACTTTTGTTTTTAAAGCAAATGCAATAGCATTCGGAACTGCAGGTACATAACCATCAGATGAGAACTAATACACTTGATTTCTTCTTTTTTCAAAATAGTTACTGTGGAAATGGGAGTGGTTACAGAATATGTAGCAATGGTTGATCCTCAATAACCCCAAATAGTTTGATAAAGTGCTGATTGATGAAACCCATCTAAAAGATGACTGCTCCGTTATTATCTGCGGGCATAATGATTGATCCTTCCAAATAAGGCACTATGTACATTTTCATCTCATTTTCAGATATCTCAAGGTGATTCCCAGAGAAATTAATGAATTTAACTTTTCCAGCTTCATCCAGTGTTTTCAAACCAATCCAGTCTTCGGTATAGAGCTTAGTCTGCAAGAATACCAAAAGCCATCATACACAAAATAAGGGAAAATGAAAATAAGCGGCAAATGTGACATCATACGCAAATAGGTGAAGAAACAAGAATGACAGACTAACATTTGGAGCATGGACTTGAGTTCTCATGTTATTTTTCAGTATGTCCTCGGACATATTGACTGCAAGCTAAAGAATTTTACCAAGGACACTAGTAGAAGTTATGCTTCACAGTGTAATTTAACATAACAACAAGATGAATATATCTGAAATTTGACCTAAAAGACTTCCAACAACTGCATAATATTGTTGGCAACAAAATCATTGAGTTTAATGGATACCTTGTTGAAGGTAATGATAATGACTAAAAAATGAGGGCTCAAACAATATTCTAGATTAAATAACAGAATCCACTGGGATGGGTAACATTCAGGAACTCACTAAGCATCAAGGGGAATTCGCTCACAGGACGCAAATTTACCTAATTGGTTGAGATGTTCTCACATTTAAGCATCAAGCGGAATTTGCTTGCAGGACACATATTTGCCTCATCGGTTGAGATGTTTTCACATTGATTTTAGTCATAGATCAGATGTTTTATAGGTTAATGATAATTAGCTGGCTAAAATTTATCAATCTTCCTATGCCAAGAGATCATACATCTGTGTGTGTATATTTGTGCATGCACACAGGCATATGTGAAGGCATGAATAACACATTCCAGCATTTATGTAGAAATCCTTTTCTTTTACCATAACTGTATCTTTCTTGAAAGTTTTGTGTGCATTCAGATGCCAACAAAAATGCAAATGATCTTATTTCCCTCATGCCAGGGAAAAGGAAGAATGAAATGATATTTTCTGATATTCTTTTTCTCAGAATGCTTCACCTAGATATTAACATATGTTTAGCTGAAAATTCAAATTAGCCGCCTAGCCACTGACTCTCTTTCCACATCAGGAATGCTATGGGAAAAGTACCTCTTTTGTAGGAAGAACAGGACTAAAGGCTCCATCTGGATAATAACCAAACCAGGAGGTTTCTTTGGGTATCAAAACTGTATCCTGTTCAAACTGATAAACATGACCAAGCTTGTCAGAATAATTGTTAACTGCATCAGTTGAATTTAGATTAAAAGAATCTTAAAAAAAAAAATCAACTGACCATGATTAAAACCAAATTCTCTAAGCTAGCAAATCGTTCCTTGTACGTAAAATTCTTGATGATCTCATTGTTAAGTTTAGGAAGAAACTTGCACCCATTTAGATAGTCAGCAATGTCCTAGAGAAAGAAATAGTTCTAAACAAAAGTAAATATGGTTACTAATAAGATTTTTTTAAAAAACAAAGATAAGAAATTCAAATGCAAATAACTAATGCACATTATAGAATATGCATGTTGATCTAGCAAAAGGATCAAACCTATGAAACAATAAGTCCATAAAAATTCGAGGGAAGTTTAAGTACTTGTAATCTGAAATACTAATCCTCTCTCTCTTTACTTTTTTTCATCAATATTTCCATTTTGGGATGGCTGGGATTTAAGTCCACTGAAGTTTGGAGGTCAAACAAGTAAGAAAGAGAACCAGCGATAGATCAGCACAATTAAGTAATAGACTCACAGTTGGGATTTTGAGATAACCACTGGGAGCCAAGTGTTCCTGCAATTTCATCATAGATAAACAATTCAACATGCTCTAAAGCAAAGACAACAATTCAACATGCACCAAAGAAAAGACAAAAGAATAATTAAGGGCAAAGGGACAATAAAGTAATCTGCCCTGGGTAAGAATGAATTTAAATCACACGAGATCCCAGAGGAAGTGATTTACCAAGGAGCTAGTGAATGAACTGATACAAGTTACGCTTTTTACTTCCATTTCAATACATGAAAATTCCACAAGTAATTTACAATATACCTGGACATAGCTGCTGTAGATCTCTAACCTGAGTAAAGCATCCACAATAATGCATACAAGACCGCCAGACTGAAACAGAAAAAGAAAGAAATTTCACACCAACAGTACTACGAAGTTTGAAACAGAAAATCCAAAGAAATAATATTGAAGCATGCAGAGGGGATATACAAATAATATCTCCAAATTTTGTTCTGGGTTCTTGTTTGGCTACTGTGTTTATTTGTAACCAAAGAAAATTAAATGAAGCAATGAACTGAGAAGAATGAAGGCACCAGCACTTACTCCACAGAATGGAACTGAAGCAGTGCCAGCATGGGGACCTCCTAGTGAAATCATATTCTTAACCTGTTACAAAAACAAGTTACATCACAAAAGGAAATAATAATGATGAAGGGTGTAGAGGAGATATACAAACAATGAGAAGATATAGAAGAATGATAAGTTAAATATGGGAGATTTATAATCTGGTGTGAAGCATCGTTTAATTTGCTGAGCAGAGATCAAAATATGTGAACGTTTATATATGCAAAATTGATATTGATGTTTAGATTTTCAAAATTCTGGTGCATGTGAGAACCTTGTTAAAGTGTTCCAAATACAAAGTCTTTCAAGTTGACCCTAGAAATCTGTTATTTGAGCCTTTTTAGAGTTGATTTAAAAAATGTCAAGTTTTCCCTTGACATTGGGTTGAGTTGTTGAAGAGATATTTGGAAGCAACAAATATCATCCCTCAAATCAACATAAATGAAACTCGAAACTAGGATGCATAAATTTTCAAACTCTACATTACGGCAAGAATCATAATAAGACATACAGCTGCAGCCTAATTACTGTACATGGACGTAAACAGCCACCAATAGGATGACCACATACCAATGTGTTCAGTGTAGGTGTCATCATTTGCCACTTAATCTTTTATCTGTTTAGGATTTGCAGGACGAAGGGAAGCTGTGATGCACCAAGTTTGGTGCTTCAACAGTAAATTTATTAAGTGCTTTGTTTAAGTAATTGGCATGGAGAACGATCAAGGAAGCTCTACCCATCTGTATAATCATGTGGCTGTTGAAGTTTTATACGTTGTCTTTTGCCTCAACTGGAACTCTCTCTGCTAATGGTTGCTATTACTTAGATCTGACTTCTACAAAGTTATTTTGACAAATTTCTAATGCTATATGCACCAAGCAAACTGCCAGTCAATACAGCAAGCATGCTGGTTTGGAAGTGGCTACGTAAAACAACAAGTGCAGTACCGACAAGATAGCGATCAGTACCAGGAGGAATATTTGAAAGAGGAGATAAAATACCAACGTTTTGCAGATTAGTACTTACAGGAGGTCCTCCTTCACAAAATTCAATAATTCCCCGACCAACCAGGTTTCCCTGTAATGTTGATGTTTATACAATCAGTAAAATAAATCCAAGAGTTGAAGAGTGGAACTAGGCAACTGAAATGACCATGAAAAGACAAGCCAACAAGGAATTTTTTTAAATTACAAATATACCTGAGAAAGCCCAACTATGTTGTAACCATCAGCAAGTGCACTCATATTTTTCACCTGTAAATTGAAATAAAAATGTTGCTTACAGGCAGATTAAAGTAGAAGCTGTAGAACAGCAAACGTGAAGACAGGTTTTGTAATAGGATTTATCACCTTTTCGCAAGCAATTGATGTCTGCAATCACAATTATAACAAAATATGATCAACTTATGAGGTATGGAACTGTCAACAAACATGTCCTCACTCACATCAAAGTTAAAGTGTCACCTGTTCATTTAGAGGCATAGTCCAAGAATCCCATGAACCGTTTCCTATTTCTCTGATTGGAACCGAAGACAAAATGACTATGAGTGCTTCGGGAATAATCTTACGTAAGAAGTTGATGGCTAGCGTATGTTTGTCATAATCAAACAAATATATTACATTAATAGATTATGATTGAGATTAAGATGCTGATTAAAAAAAAATTATAGCATACAAGCAATATCCTGGAGCACCAGACCAGTCACTTAAACGCTGAGTAAAGTGGGTAATCCCTCGATTGCTGCATTTATCTCCAATGCCTAAATCAAAAACATAAGTATAATAAAGCCTAATTTTGGAAAGAATCAAATTTAAGACCGCTGATCACAAAAGGCATGAAGAAAGAGCCAAATCGTTATCTCGTTTCCCAATCTCTTCTTAGAAGTAAAAGAGAGAGAGAGTTACCGTGCAAGACTATGAAGGGAAGAGAGAGTGAGAGATAGAAAGTGAAGCAAAATATTATTGTTATTATGATGAGAAAGGAGGTCGACACTGTAGCCATTGGTGCTTCCTGCGATTTGGGAGATCATGGAAACCCTCAGCTCAATCTGTAGGATTACTGGATTGGCCTGTTTACTTTTATTTGTAACACTTCGACGCCATTCTCCAACTACCCGTCGCGGCGTTTGGTTCAACGACTCCGTCTACCAGTCTACTAGTACGCGTGCTTTATTATTATTATTATTATTAAATCCAAATTTAATGTCTTCTCAAAAAAAATTTAATGAATATAAATGTACTTATTTTTTTAAAAAATAACTTGTATTTAATAATTGAGGATTCTCTAATCATTATATGTAAATTTATTTAACATAATTTCAAAAATTAAATGTCTGTTGTACAATATATTATGATACATTAAACATCACGTAAAAACGAGAAATTAAATATGAAATCAAACAAATCAAAACAACCTTAATATATTTTGTTTTGAATATTTTCTAAAAGTTGTGTATTGACAAATAATATAAACAATCAAAAGTCTAAGATACACCAGTTTACATGTTTCTTATGAAAATAAATGGTCCAAAAGTTAAATTAAGAAAACACAGGCCGTCAGTTCATTTAACTTTCAGCCCAACGCACGACAAAACCAATCCTGGTACTTGCTTTAGTTCCTCCTTTATGGATTAGCAAGTATGTGAGCAACCCCTTTGTCCTTCATATTTATAAACAACTGCCCCAAAATTGATTGGATTGAATCCCATTGTGGGTGTTCTCTACCCCCAGCTACAAACTCTGAAACTCTACTATCAATCTCTATAGCACTGCTACCTGCCTCCTTCTTCGCCCCATTTCTCCTCATCAACAGTTTAATTTCCTCTACATCACTCCATCTCTTCTCCCTGGCATACAGATTTCTCAATATGACATAATTGGCGTCATTCCATGGCTCCATACTAAGAGCCTCATTCAGTACTTTCTGAGCTCTTGTAACATCCTTAGAATAGGCACAAGCAGTTAGAAAAGAACTCAGAATTATTCCGTTAGCCTCATAAGGCATGCTCTTGATCAACTTGTCAGCTTCCTCCAACTGTCCTGCCCTCCCCAATAAATCAACCAGACATCCATAATGCTCAATTTTCGGGGTTAGCCCAAAGTCGTGCAATGCTTTAAACCAAATCTTCCCTTCCTCTATCAGACCACCATGGTTACAAGCAGATAAAACTCCAATCATGGTTATATCATTTGGTTGAACTCCTTCACTTTGCATCTCTAAAAATGCTTTCAGCGCTTCATCAGCATAACCATTAACTGCAAATCCATTTATCAGAGCATTCCAAGAAGCTTGTTCCTTTTTAGGCATACTTTCAAAAACTCTTCTTGCTTTCCAAATTTCACCGCACTTTGCATACATATCAACAAGTGCAGTGCAGACATTGCTTGCTCTGTCAATTTTCTTCACGCGAACAAACTGGTGAACCCAACGTCCCAATTCCAAAGCACCCAAATCAGCTATAGCGGGAAGGACGCTAACGATTGTCACTTTATCTGGTTCAAAGGATGTACCTGACTGCATCTCTTGAAACAATCTCAATGCTTCATGGGGTTGCTTGTTTTGAGAATATCCGCCAATGATTGCATTCCAAGAGAACACGTTCTTCTCTGGCATGGCATCAAATAGAGCCCTAGCAGATAAAACATCGCCGCAATTGCAATACCCACAAATCATACTGGTCCAAGATATCACATTCCTATGCGTCATCTCATCAAACAAACTTCGAGCTGAGTCCATATCTCCCACCTTAACATAACCATCAATCATTGCATTATACGCTGCAGAATCTTTTGCAGGCATCCGATCAAAAAGTAACCTTGCACTGCCTATATCTCCGGACCTAACGTATCCACCAATGAGAGCCGTCCACGACACAATACTTCGTTCACTCATTGCATCAAACGCTTTCTTCGCCATACCTAACTTCCCAAACTTTGCATACATGTCAACCAATGCCGTCGAAACATATAAATCTAAACAAAATCCAATCTTTAAAACATGGCAGTGCATCTCCAATCCTTCCCAAACAGCCATGCTGGCCCCACAAGACTTGGCCAACGTAGTAAATGTGAAATTATCAGGAACGAAAGCCGTGCCCCTCCTAAGATCCTTATAAAGAGCAAAAGATTCAGGAAATTGGTTCGCACCCACATGGGCTTTGATCATGGAATTGCAAAGGAAAGTATCATCTATGTGGAACCTATTATCAAACACCTGGCGAGCATGGCGTATAAGAGCCAGTGGATCAGATGAAGAGGGGATCTGAGCAACAGAAGCAGCGGTGATGATGAATTTGGCGAGAATGTTGGCGTTGGTTATGGCGTTTCGGACGATAAGAGCGTGGATTTGCAGGAGGGTTTCCCTCGTCTTTGTTCGCTGAAGAAGAGAGAGGCATTTTCTTTCTAGTGAACTCCCTACCAGATGCTGTTTCTGCTGCGGCCTTTCCTCAAGCATTTATTAGTGTCGAGCAAACTCTGCTGTATCATAGAATTAAATTAATCCATTATGCTACATTTGTTGCCTCTCAATTTGGCGGCTGATCTATTATACTGTAAAAGGGCGATAAAGAAAAAAAAAAGGAGAAGCGTGTTAGCTGACAATTTTTGACACCATCGATTAAACGACATAAGTTAAACGAGTTTGAATTTGAATTTAATATAAGCTGAATTAATGACTTAAATAGATTTGGATTTAATATAAGCAGATTTATTTCATAAACGGCCAATTTATTTTTATAACACGGTAAAAATTAGATTTAAATGGATTGATCTGTCTAATCTAAATAAACACGATTATATAATATGATTGATGACTTAACATTTAATACACGATATAAATATATATATTTAAATATGATTTAAATAAATATATTATATATAAAAAATATTTTTAAATTTAATATTATATTTACTTAGATTTTTAATATTTAGTATATTTTTTTAATATATAAATAATTTTTAGTTAAAAATTAAAAATTTTATTTTTATATATTTTTAAATTAAATATGTATTTTTATATCATGATACGTTAATGACATAATTAATTAAATAGATTATATTGTGTAATTTATTTTAAAATATATTTATATTAAAATTAAAAATTTTGATATGATTAATTAAGTATGTATATTCAAATCAATATTTTCATATTGTACACATTTCTCAACACTTCACCGCACGAATTGTCATCCTTACTTTCGGTTAAACGGCGTAGGTCACCAAAACAAAGCCAACTCGACTAATAATATCATCTGTTCCGTCTGCAGATGTCCTGTCGCTTGATGCTGCCTGCTTTCGGTTGCCAAAGATGCGCAATACAAATGGTCTGTCCGCTGCAGGCGACAGGCAATCCGATTGCTTCGGAGGACAGAGAAAAACGAAAGGATGTTTATTCTTGAAGCTCTATGAGTATTATTGCACTTTATGTACTCTAGTCCAAAATGATTGCCTAACTTTCATTCTCATATATATATATATATATATATAAACTTATAAAAATATATATATTTTTATTTGAATGCTAAAGTTTAATTTGTGTTAAAATGATATTATGTACAATAAACTATTAATATCATTTCTGGTATTTTAATTTGTTTTAAAAACTTAAAATGAGATTTCAAAAAAATAAAATCTCTATTCTTAAAATTGATATATTTATTTATATAATATAATGCTATTATATATATATAATTAATTATAAAAATATTATTAATATTTTAATTTTAATTTTATATATTAAATATATTAAATAAAAACATTAAAATATTATTTTTCATTTCTTAATATCACCAAATATGCCATAAATTTGGCTTTCATATGTCCAGCTCTTCCCCCTTGCCCCCCTCCCCTCCTAGGCACTTGTCACTAATAAGATTTCCTTTAGTTTTTATGATTATAATTTATTTTCAAGGATCATAACATTTTATTTAGTTTATTTTTTGTTTGATTGGAGAGAAGTAAAGAGAAGAAAATAAAAGAAATTAAAATTAAAATTATTTTTCTTATTTAATTTGTTGTTTAATTTCTCCTCGCTTTCTTTGTACATCAAACATAGGATTAAAGTATTAAAAATCAAGGCGGAATGAAAATTTTAAAATTTTACAATGCCAACTTAATAACCATCTAATAAATAAGCAAGTCAAACAAAAATAAAAAATTGGATGAACACGAAGATTTGGGGAACGAGCATGCTATGCGAACGAATTATAATAGTTAGTATTTAATCAAACGGTTATATGGTTTAAAAGAGATGTAACAGAAAATCCAAATATTAATGATCAAATCATTGTAATTTTCATATTATGAATAGTATTAATAGGGCAGTTGTGAGTAAAGTAACATAGGTTCACAATGTCTAGCACAGAAGCAATTCTAGCTCAATCTTGCATTTGTACTTGACGCTAATCAGATTACCATTATCACAGCCAATTTTCAGAATCATCATAAAAACACATACATCCACACTCAAAACCACCTCATCACACTCTCTCACAACAGCAGCCTCCCACACACACACACATAATGGAGAAGCTGTTGTATCGAAGCATCGCCAGCAATGCCCACCATTTTAGTCGTTGAAAAGTGGAGGAAGATGCTAGAAGGGATCGTGCTGCGGCCAGGACTCTGAATCCATTATTCACACTCTAAAATGGGTAACCGTTTGGCCAAATCAAGGTCGAGAAGCTCCGATCTTCCTTTCATCCTCACCGGCGAAAGTCGTCATTGTTATGCCTGCTGCTAGACGAAAATAAAAGCCCAGGCGCTAAGGATGTTGCTGGGGCCTTTCAATGCTTCGCCGGCTAGCAGATTTTGCCGGAAACAACTTATTTCCATTTAGATCCCAAATCCCTTTTTCTCTTTCCTTGTTTGTTTTCTCTAATGCAATTTCTTCATCCTACTGCAATTGTTAGGGCTCTCCCTTTGGATGAGTGCTCCAAGTTGTTCCCCTTTTCTGATTCAAATTCACCATTATTCTTTCTTTACTCTTTTTTTTTTTGTTTGAGTGTTGTTTTGTACTTATGGCGTCGATGCGTTGATGATGAGGAAAGTTGTGAGGGAGGTTTCTGAGTGCGAGTGAGCGCTAGTGTCTTGGTGAGATGGGAGAGAGGAAAATTGCTTCAAGTGATTGCACTAGATTTTGTGATTTTTTTTTAGGGTGAAGGAGTTTTGGTGAGAGGTTTATATGGGAGAATTTGGTATATTAAGCAGAAAAGTTTGAAGGAACAATTTAATAGATAAAAATAAAAGATAATTATATATGACTTTAAAAATGAAGAATGATTTAATTAATTATGAAAAAAATACAGAGATTCATAATAATTAACCTCTAAAATATTAATATACTGTTTGACAGTTTGCAGCTCCGAAAAAAAAAAAAAGCACCAGACATATTATCTTTTACTACACATTATATTCAAAATTTCTCTCGTAAAATATTTATTAGAACTTCCAAATGGGGAGAAACGAGGGAAATTTATTATAACCCAATTTCTAAAGGGTTCTGGTTTACTGTGAATGCTGATTCGTTAGCTATTTTCACGGACAACAAAAACACGAAATGACATATATTGATGGATACTGACAGATAATATGAAGTGTGATATTTATAGTGTTATCGCATTTTACATTTTGTTTGGGCAAAACTTTTATTTTTGTAAATTTTAAATATAATTTATTTGAATATTTAATTTTATCAAATTTTATATCAATTTCATTCATTTTTTTTTATAATAATATACATAAAATTTTATATAAAATTTGATCAAATACTTATCATTTTATATATTTGATAATGTTAAATATTATATCGATTTTATTTATTTTTTATAATTATATATTGAATTTCAAATAGCTTACTACAACTTTAATTTAATATTGATTACAATTAAGTTGCTTCAAATTTAGTGCATGATTAAGCGACACAAAATTTGATACTACTAAAGATTCAATCAAATTCTATCTAAAATTTTATGAAGAAGGAGAAAATTAATTGCCAAACAAAGGATGAGGCAGGACATACTATATTATAAATATCCTGCCACGTGCCATTCATACTTTTTCATATTGGATGTATATAGGCTGTTTTCACTTGTCAATCTTTTGAAAACACAAGGTTTTTTAGGGATTAGACTAGAGGTGCCAAAGAAAATGGGCAGAAGGAATTTAAATTGGATTACATTCGAGCTAAATAATTTTAAATTACCTTTTCAAAGTGGATTTGGGTTGAGTCATTTTAGACTGTAGGTTAATTGAAGATATTTTTGGATTTCAAATCAAAATGATCCGATCGTAATTGTGATTTTTTAAAATAAGAATAGCATTATTTTAATTTTTAAATAAATTTTAAATATAACTTGTAAATCGAATATTTTTGTAAATCGAATATTTAATTTAGATTGGTATGGGAGTCAGGTTAAAGTTAAATAAGATTTGATTGAAAATTTTTTAATCATTTAAAACTTTCTTTTAAATTGTATTGAATTTAGACATTTTATTAGAAATTGTCACCTCTAAACATAAGGAATAAAGGTCTCATTCTCATGCGTTAAATGGTGTTTGATAAAATTCAACAAACTATATTCCATAAGCCAGGAGGGTCCGATTTGATATCATTATGAAAAATTCATGCTATATTTTTAAAATCAAATTAATCAATAAATTGATCAATTAGTCAATTTTTAAATTGATTGATTTGATTAGTCTAATTTAATTAATAATAAATAAAATTTTAATAATATCAGTGAAATAACTTTAGAAAATAAAAATATATTTATGGTATTTAAAAATAAAAAATAAATTTAAAAACCAATAGTATTCGATTCTCAATTTAATCAATACAACCGATCGATTTGGTTTAATTTTCAAAACATTGATTCCAACTATCAGTTAAGCTCACGCATAATAATCCATTTTATAGTTGGAACATAAGAGTGAGCTGAGTTGCAAACTTACAAGAAAAAGGGAAACAAGGGGGAATAAAAAAGAATTTGCAGAGTGAGATCATATTAGTAGAAATATTCAGACGGTATAGTGCTGGTTTATAGCATCAATGTTCAATCCCATTGGCAAATGACGCGAACTTTCCTGTCAGGGTGTGAAGTTCCCTCAACCTGCATTCAGGCAGTCAAAACAAGGAATCAAAAACAAGAAAGTCTTTCTTCTTTTATTTTCTTTCTAAATGAAATTATCAATATAGAGGATAAGATTACACTGACCTTGCAATCTCTCCACTCCTTTTGGCTTCTTCTGCCATGATAAGCATACGATTTTGTCTCTACAGACTGGAGGCCATGTAGTGTTCGCTGCTCGGCTGCCCATGCTGCTTCTCGTGCTTCCTTACCAAAATCCTTTTTGCTGGTGAATGCAGTCTGGTGAAAATGAAGATTGGTTACTACATAGTGTGAAACATTTCAGAATTTGGGAGAATCAAGGAAGGATGATAGTCAGATGTTACTCACCCTTTGCTCTACTACCAGACCCCAGGCTTTTCCACTGAGTGCATATCGCACTGAAAATTTTATAGTATCAAAAAGGATGTATGTCAATGAATTGTACAACCATATCACGCCTGTCCAGCCCCAACCAATACTCCTGATTCCAGCAAATTTCCAGGTTGCAGTGGCAGATATCACAGTTGCAATCTGAAATGAATAAGAAAGGATTCACGTATATTGTTATGTAGGAAGCAACTGAAAGCTTCCATGAAGAAAACAGTACGTTCCAAACAAAAGTTGGGGCATAGCGGAGATTCATGGATGGTTTAAATATAGGCTTTCACTACTGTCGAAGAGCAAAAATTCAGTATCAATTCTGAAATTTTATATTATTGATATATATTAATACAAATATGTAGTAGTATTTAAGTCATATAATTTTATATTTTAAATTAAATGTAGAATAACTATGATATAAAATATATTAAAATTTAGTTATAGAAATGATTTAATACCAAAATAATATTTTGAGTTATATTTTAAATGTCATGATACTTTTTATATGTGAGAAGTTACCTTTACTGATATTTTAAATGAACCAAATAATACTTGGTACTAAAATCTAACATTAACTTACATTTTATAAACTTCAAGTTACTACATGATTAATGATGATCACTACTCGGTATGAATACTGAACTGTTAATATTCAATACTATAGTTTCACCCTTAAATATAAAATGCTAAGCTTTTTAGAATTCATTACCAGTTGGGCAATTATAAAGGCAGCAACAAGCAAAAGGCCTGGACGTTCCAAGAATGACCAGCCCCTGTAGCGTGTCACAAATATCAAGGCCTGGCTAATGGTACTAACTTGAAGATAATACAGCTGATGCTAATTCTTCTGATAGCTTATTAGCAACTGTTTCATCTGACATGTTAAAATGGTGCTGGTTGAAGCTCCTGACACTGAAATGTTTCTGCAAAGAAAAGGAAAGAAATCAAGGTTCTGAAACAATACATCAAGGTTCTGAAACAATACAGGGTCTTTAATTTATGGCTTACTAAGTTATCGCATTACACAAAGATATTGCAAGTTATATATACATAAGAAAGAAAAAGAAAGGAATTACCGGAAAGAAGTTAGTTTCATATGCTGCCCAGAAGAATATGACTGTCATTAGAGCCAGGTAACCACCAAGCACAATACCAATTGCAAGCTGATCACCTGCAAAGATTTTTATGGTATGAAATCCCAGTACTAAATGCTTGTAATCGTTTCTGAAAAATGTAAAAAGAATTCATTGTGATCTATTGGAAGGTTGACTGGTTTTGGGTCTGCATAGCAGGAGTGGTCTTTATATAAGCCTTCCACCCCATCTAAGTGCGATTTGAATCCAATATTAGAGGTTTGGTTCACTGTAAGTTCAAGTCATATACAAGGATTTCTGGAAAGTGAATCATCTCCAGGAAGGATACGGAATATGACGCATAAAATGAACATCACCAACTCACAGAAAAATCACCAACATTACTGCCAAATATCAATATTTGGAATGAACTACTATTCACAACCAATGCTGAAGTTGCTGATTTTTGCACTGCATTAATTTTCACCTATCATAGATCAGCCAGCTGATAGAGATAAAATGGCTTGTAGATGTCAATGGTATATATAAACCTTTAGTATCCCATAATCTGATATACATCGTGATTTTTTGGTTTTAGATCATATTTAAAGCACTGACAAACAGACAGAAAGTTAAATATCAATTACAGGTGAAAGAAAGGGAAGCACTTAAATTGAAGAGGCAACAGCACTGGGACACACCTGTGATCATTTTAACACTAACACCAAGATCCAGAACGCTTCTTATTGTTTCAGCACTATCATGACGAGCAGGGTCAAATAGAGGAAGAAGCCCCACAAATTCCCAGGGGCCCCCTGCACTTTCTTTGGCACCAGCAAGCACTTCCTACAGAAGTTGAAACTGCCATGTTTCAAAGAGTGCATACAGAAGAACACACATGTATTAGATAATGAAATGTTAATTAATCACCTGGCAGGCAACTGCAAGGGATCTAAATCCATGTTCTGCGAACTTGTCAATTATTGCGTGAACCTTCCTATCTATTTCTGTTTTATCATGTGCCAGATTGAGTATCTAAATCGAATACAAGTGAAAGAGCTCAAAACTTGTCCTTTATAGTTAACTGATAGCTGTTCTAATCTTAATGTTTGATGTTGATACCTGCTCTGGTGCACCTTTGCTGACTCTGCATTTTACCAGCAGAATCTGTGTATGTGAGTGCAGTCCTTTTATCAGTTGGATTAAATGGGAGGAAATGTATTTCTGTAATTCCAGCTCGAGCCTTTAAAAGAATCACAGAATAAACAATTATTGTTACTCAAAGGTCAAAGAGGAAAGGAAAATCAACTTGCAGAAATTGCTGAATATTGAGTTGCAGAACTTATGCAAGGTGAAAAGAAATTATTAAACATTTTTTAGCATGATATAGGTATTTTACCATAACTCTTGGGAAACAACGTTCTTATGAAAAGAACAAACTGGCATCATGACATTGACAATTTTCAGAATACATTTTTATAATATCCAGAGAAACAATTTGCCTAATGTTGAAGGACTTAATCAAATACCTCCCTAGGGTCTCCCAACATTGAAACTATTGCAGTATCAATACAATCCTGATTCTCCAACCTTGAGGCTCTTGCAGCCATAAGCACAACCATATCCTTGTCAACACCTTTGGCAAAAACCTGAAAGTGACATGGATATAGCCTTATTAGGAAAAACTCATTTTTCTGTAAAAGATTGACTGGATGGGCCATATAAACACTTCCTCTACTTTCTTTCATTGGTTGACAGTATACTGGATGGGCCATATAAACACTTCCTCTACTTTCTTTCATTGGTTGACAGTATTAGATCAATATATTTCGTGGATTTCTATATATTTAACTTTTTTGTTCATCTCCATTGTGCAACATGTTTAGGTGGAATAAGAAGTTTATTAAAATAAAAGAAAAAAAAACCATGATTTTTACTTTTCTAGAAGGAAATTTATGATTGTTATTTTGGAGGAGCCAGTTACGCCTTGTTTAGTTGTAGAAAATATTTTCTTTTTTCATTTTCGAGTTTTCTTTATCAATTCCTTGTTTTCAATATTCTATTTTCTAAATAAGGAATTGGAAAACTGAAAAAAATATGTTTTTATTGTCCAATTTTCTAATTTCATTTTTAATTCATAACATTTGTTACTAAAAAAATTGTTTTGGTAAGAAATTTAAATAATTTAAATTTCAATTAATATAGTTTCATAATCTATTCCTTATATATATATATATATATATATATAGATTTGATCCAATCTTTTATTTGAATGAAAAAGCCACTCTTAATCTCCCATATATTAATTTAGATTTTTATTTATATCTTATTGAAAAAAGAAATAAAGAAAATTTTAAAAATGAAAAGTAAATTACATAAAACTTATATTAAGTAGCCAATTAGATAAAATTAAAAAACATTTGTCAATTTATCCATTTGTTGTCAGTGTTAATATATCAAACTATAAACAATTTTAATAAAAGAAAAGAATTGAAGCCAAAGAATAAAAGAAGTGGAAAACACTGTGTTTTCCACGTGTACAAATTTAAAGGAAAATTTGGGAAACATTCTATATTACTTTTTCAAGGCCTAGTGTAAATTAGGAAAATTTAGAAAATTGATTCTAAGTTTTCTATTCAGAAAATGTGTATTGCTAAACATCAAATTCCATTTTGAACTTCCTTAAAATAATTTTCTGGAAAACCATACTTATTTTCCATAACTAAACGTGGCCTACTGTTTCTGTGAGAATAAATTAACTATAGTGTGACGCTATGCTAGGTAGACTGGAAAATCAAGATATCAAAAGTACAGCCTCAATCATATTTTTGTCAATGTAAGCTTGTTAAGGGTCAATGTGCCTGTTTTGTTACTGCAAAGTACATCCATTCCAGCCATTTCCTCAATGGCTGTCATTCTCTTTGTAATTGCACCCTGCAAAAGACATACATCTGTTATCTGAATAATTTTAGATCTGTTAATCTGAATAATTTGTTACTCGATTGATATTGTGTATTTCAATTCCGTATATCAAGAGCATCTTTCTTCTCAAGCTAATCGACGCTACAGCTAAGGTTTGACAGACCTGTTGAGATAAGTGATGTGAACCAATAGCCATTGTAACAGAGAGAACAGTCAGCATTGCTATTGGGATTCCGCCAATCAAAAGGACAAGTAGGTTATCTATACCAACTTGGTATCCCCTCTGTTGAAGCCCATATATCACAATGATTTCAGTAACCATCCCTAGAGCAATTGAACAAATGCAGAAGTTTCCAATTGCTGTTAAAACCTGGAAAAAAGAATCCCCTTTAAAAAATAATTCAAATGTGACGCCATAATAATTTCATTTTGTACACAATGCTAAGCTTAGTCATGAGCGGTTATCATCTGTTTCAGCATCATTATCATAAGTGGAGAAAGCGGAAAAGGCTCTTGAATAAACCTTCTGGAAATGCCCAACATGTGTAGTGTTTTCAACAAGATAAGCTGCCTTCCCAAAAAAAAGTGTGAACACAAATTGCAATGACCACTGCTTCAATTTCACTGCATGCATGTTGAACCTCAGTAAACTCCATCACCCGGATTCTTGGTAACTGGAAGTGATTCTCCAGTAAGAGCAGACTGCCAATATCGACAAATTGTCACATCAAGAAGGGTATAAAATAATGTTTGTAAGAGGTTGGTGAAATTTTATGTTTGATTTCAGAAACATACTGAGGTTTAAAATTATATTAAAAAGGCAACTCTAATTAAAGTTCTCTTTAACTTTCCTCCACAACGTAAAGCAATATTAATCCTAAATCATGAACTTACAGCAACATTTTTCCTCTGAATTCAAAATGATGGACCGATAAGGTCATGATATGGCAGTGAATAATTACCTGATCAATCTTTAAAGGATCTCCTTCCAAAAGACATGCATCAGCAGGAATTGATCTAATAATGTCCCCAGGCACTAACACTGAAGCATCTTCCTCACTCCACTTTCCATCACGTAGGACCTGGAAAGTGTAGCTAGAAAGTCAGAAGAAGTAGAATGGAGATGTGATGCCTTCGGTTTGAACAAAAATCTAATTAGCAAATAGTAGTGGTTCAAACAGACCTTGGCTTTTGGTGCCAATCGAGCCATGAGGGCAGCAGCTGCATTGCCGACGTTGCTTTCTTCTATGAAACTGATGGTGGAGTTGATAAGAAGTAAGGCCAGGATGCCAACAAAATCATGATAGTCTGCACTCTTTCCCTGCACAATGAGATGTCAGTGGCATTTCATCAAACACTTATCCAATGCTAGTCCAATTGTCTATTGTAGTAGTTGGCTAAATTCTTAAATTGTGCAGATTCATTTTATCTTGAACCAGGACATAACTAGTATATGTTCATCTTGAACCAGGACATAATGGCATAAATTCATCTTGAACGAGAACATAAATAGCATAAAATTGGAAGTAAAAAAGCTCATGATTAAAGTGCCATATCCAATCCTTAAAACACTGACCAACTTATCCTACAAAAGAGATAAAAGGAATTGAGCTGTATACTTACCCCTCCTGTGTAAAAACATTTTGGAATTTAGAAAATAGGCATTAACCATAAGACTTTCAAAAAGTGTGCACAAAATAACCTTCTCCCTGCTTTGTTTTTCCTTCTCAGTTTATATTAGGAAATCTAATTATTAACCTGTATCATGTTGCATCAGCAAGACTAATATTCAGAAGCAGAGGAAGAGGCGATCATTTGGTGGAAAGAGGAATTTTATGTCATGAAAAAGAATTGAAAGAATATTACAGATATATTAGGCCTTCATATGGAAGAAAATGCGACTCATTTACATTACACTTCTTGTTGTGATATTAACAAGCAACAACCCTTAAAGGATCATTATTTAATATAGAAACAATGCTGTTAAATTGGACATCTCAGGAGAAGCAAGATAAGCAGATACCAGATCAACAGCTTCCTTGATAACAGCATCAAGGGCTAGTGACTTATCAACCATTCTAGATAGCCTTCAGCTTTGATTCTCCACGCTGCAAGATACTGGTATTTGGGAGATACTCTGCACTGCAAGCAGTTCATGTAAAGACACATGTACTTCTCTCTACAAAATTTGGTTAAAACAGATTATTTATTGCTTACATCCAATGGGGGAAAAAACAATTAGCTCCACTACAGAAAAACAAAAAGATAACAGAATAGGAAGGGTGTATGCTAATTCTTGCTAATCTCTTAATAATCCCCACAACAACCCCACAAACCCCCCAC
Organism: Omphalea diandra; assembly: GCA_949677035.1. NCBI lineage: Eukaryota > Viridiplantae > Streptophyta > Magnoliopsida > Malpighiales > Euphorbiaceae > Omphalea > Omphalea diandra. The sequence continues at coordinate 19,417 of CATIWR010548142.1, forward strand.
CCCCCCCCACAAAAAAAAAAAAAAGAAAGAAAGTTTTACGTTTCAGATAACTAAATAGCGCAATTAAAGCAAGAAAATTCAATCACATTAAAGGACATTAATTTGAGGTACGTAAATATAATAAAAACCGACCTATATATTGGAACACGTACTAACAATTAAAATTCTTCAACATAAAGATGTTGAAGAATTGCTAAGCCCTTAGATTCTTGAAACTTCCTAGCAAGCATTAATATAACTAATACAGACGCACACTCATATATATAATATAACACATAAACAGAAACAAACAAGAAATGAGGCTATCAACATCAGTTTGAAATGGGCAAAGTGGCATAAAAGAAGCAAAAATAATATAATAAGAGAGAAAAACCTAGTAAGATCCATGCCAACAAGCAAGAGACAGATGGGCACCAGAAATTGGCGTGGAAAAGGAGGGGCATATGAAACCTCCATTTTGCAAGTAGACGATGGAATTTCTTGCGAACATCCGCCGGCCAGCATCTGCTCTTCAGCCACTAACTGCAGTAATTGCTTTATAAGGACGGCTAATTTAGAATTGTAACTGCCACATTACTTTGCCGCTATGCCGTACAAATGTTTCATTCTTGTTTCTTTGAAGTTGACGTCTTGTCGTTTAATTCCGTACTCTACTTCTTGGAAAAATGGCATCTTTCTGTTCAATCACAAAATAAAAACAAAACTACGGTTGTCTTCAATATGTACAGATGGGACATGAAATATGCTCAAACTGGACTGGTTTACGTTCACGAACTGCCAATGTGGCTGATGTAAATTCTTGAAAAAAGCCAATGGAGTTGTATAGCTGCTGACAAATATTTTATTTTGCCTTCGGAATTTGTTTTGTTCTTTCTTCTATGCATTTTTCTTTTAAAACAAATATGAACAGAAGGAGCTTTTTAATTTCTTTTCTAGTGTGTAAACCGAATGGATATGGAATAAAACACAAATGAAAAATCTTGGTAGATGAAATGACTAACAATTCACTTGCCAACAAAACTATTATCCATGGATTTTATACGAAACTAGGTGAATAACGCGCGTTTTTACGAAAAAAATATTACATAAAAATTAATTTACAAAAAACTTTTAAAGTATAATTACACTGATAATTTAATTATTTTGAAAAATAAAAGAACAATAAAGTTCAAAAATTAAAATTGTTATTTATTACACATCTACTAGGTAGATATTATATATGTCAACACACATAATTCTACCGGATATTTTCACCTATATAAAATAAGTTCACTGTATAAAATGATGAATTATTCATTTATAAAAAAAATCATTTATTTGATTTTTCTATTTTTATTGGTAATACTTCATAATTTCCACAAAAATTTATATTCAAAATATATTATATAAATTTAATTTTACTGAATTTACGTGATAAATGCAGTAAAAAAAAAAAAACACTTATCCATGTATTGAGGTTGTTTTATTATAATTATAGGAGCTAGGCTATCCAAAAGTTTAGGAGTTTCAAATCCTAAATAATTGTGAGTTTGAACTTTGTGAGTTATATTGAAGATAAATGTTTTTGTGGCCCAATATTTTAATTGTGAAGAGTGACCTCAATTTTCACATATTAACGAATTTATCACTGCTCAACACACCGAATATTGTTTCTCTTTTATAGTATTTAAATAACAGGACATTCTATTTGTAACCCCTATTTTATCTTTACACACACCTTAAATTTTGACAAATTATATTATTTATATGTTGTAAATAAATTACTTTTTTTTACCATTATTATTTATGTACAACCCTTTTATATCAATAAAATTTATTACTCTATAAATTAAGTAAAACTTATGTACAATATTTATATTATTAAAGTTTATCGCACAATAATTTTTTTAATTAAAACTTACTATACTCTATAAATTAACTAAAAAAATATTTATATTTTAGGTATTAATGGATCAAATTGCATCAATACCATCTATTACATATAATAAGCACAAATATCAATATGATAGTGCTAAAAGATGGAAAGTTTCATATATCAATCGTATTAAAGTATTGAAATCACTATGTCTTAACAATGTAAATATTATCATGCTATAAATAATTAATTTAGATGATACATAATATTTAATTAACAATATTTGAATGTTTTTACAGATATAAAATTTTTTGAAAATCACGGATGTTATTATAAGGTATTTATCTTGAATTAATGACTTGTTTAATATAAAGTATTTAGAGATTATGTTGAAAATGAGTTATGCAGTTGAAAATGAGAAAAAAAAAAAAAGATTCTAAAAATTAGAAGGATAGAAAAGATAAAGAGGGGATTGTAGACAAAAAAATTAAATAAAGTGAGTTTGTAAAAAAAAAAAGAAGAGTGTAAAGAGGAAATAAGAAGTTATAAATGAATTTTCCTTTATAGAAATTATTAAGTCGGAGGAAAACTGAAAAACTAATGGGCCCTTTTGGCTCCAACGGATTTGGCTGTAGATGTAAATAAACAGAAATTGGGCCAATGATGTAATGGCCCAAAACAATGTCTCCTCTATAAGTAGTAGTAGAAAGAATCCAAAACCAATTTCTGTTTTCTGCTGCATTTCCCATTCCTTTTGATACCACGCTTGGTAGACCTCTGCTTAATTCTCTCTTTTACTCATGACTAATGGTACATCCCTCTTTCTTTCTTCAATTGCATAGTGCGCATGAGTTGTTTGTGAAAAAATGAATCTCCTGCTATTGCATTTGTCTTTGCCTTCTGTTAACAGTGATGGGGTATTCGAAAAGTTTTCTAAATATTTTGAGCATAGATTTTAATTATAGAAAATTTGATTATTATATTAATATCATTTTGATTATTATTATCATTAAATTAAAATAAAAATAAAAAAATAAAAAAAAAAAAGAAAAAATATATTTTAGCTAAAAACACCAAAATAAGAGTAAAACTGTCTTTTTATTTTTAAATCCATACAACATTTTATTGGTTTGGGTATGTTTGAAATGGTTTACTAAACTCACCTATATCATTCTATTTCATTTCAATCTCTTTAATCTAAACATTAATTTTTTTTTTTAAATCAATCCATTTCATTCCTTTCCATTATAAACCATCCATCCAATCACACTCTAAAGGTTCCAGTTGTTCCCACCGGCACTAGTTACTGCAGAGCTGCTGTAGCTCTCCGCCTCTCCCCTACTTCCAAATCACTCTGTAAGTTCTTTTATTTTTGCTTCAACACACTTTTATGCACTGGTTATTAATTAGGGGATTGTGAGAGGTAGGTACCTAGTGCAAATGCAATCTTCTTTTGTGGAGATAGAGTTGAAAGGACCAATAATCGGGTGATTGAGAAGCTATCTAATCTGCAGAACATAGATGAAATTCTGGTTTCTAAATTCGGTGCTTGTGTTAATGCTTGGGTTGTTGAGGCCCCCATTTTCAATGGCACTTTTGCCGTTTATAGAGACTTCATTCCATCCTAAATCGGTGGGGTGAACCTCAATCTTACACCCCAGTTGGATTTCCAGCTTCTACCTCAACCATCTCTCTCTTATCAAATTGCCTCCAACAGGTAAGTCGGTAGTTCATCAATAATTTCAATTCTATCATGTCCAATTGGGTTTTAATTCTTATTTATCAAAACCATTCTGTATTGCACTTGAAAGATTTTTTCTACTTTTCTGGAAATTAAATGTGTGTGAAAAATTTTATTTTGCTGATAGACCTGCAGATATGCAAATGCACTTTGAAATAATTGAAACCATGGATGTTAGCTGAGTGACATTGCATTTATTTTAGTTGATACTTTTGATGGCTGTAACTATACACAAATTTTATGGAAAAATGATAACGAGATCAAGTTCATACTTCATACTATGCAGTGCTTGAAACTGAAGTAATTGCTATTCGTTTTTCATGTTCTTCGAACTAATGCATCACCACAGGATAAATTATCAGCTCGATTGAATTATATCGAAGTATCCTACAATTCAGCATTAGCTGAAGAGTCGAGATATACCATTCTGATTTTGCTAGGATTAAAAAGTTCATTGCTTGGGCTGAACACAGGATATACATATTGAATAACATTATTTATTTTTGTTTGGTAGATTAATTGACTTCATTCTAGTTTCTCAATTTTTTATGCATTCTCCTAGTGTATATTTTAAAATTTAATGGTGAACATATAAATTGTTCCTTTTTTTTTGTGTTGTTTGACATGCATGCTTGCACAAAGCTAGCACACAGACAAACAGTTAATGGAAAACAGAAAACGGGAGGGAAGCTTATAGAGAAACTAGTTTTTCTTTTATTATTGCAAGAACCTAGTATAACATGGTGTACTATAGCAGGATTCACCCAGAAACAACATTTGATTTAGATATAACTAAATGAAGAGGTAAACATCCAAGACTCCCAAAGCTTTATTTCTCAATTCTCAGCTTGATGCGCCTTCATTTTAGTTGATGCTGAACAAAGAAATTTGGAGAAAGTGAGAAATAGAACAGTAACAGGTCCCTCGTACACTTACATTGCATCATGTTAGAAGATAATTGCCATCAAAAACCAAAATTAGAGTAAAAAGAAAAACTTACGCTAGGCAATTTGTGGTTTTGGAGATGGGAATATTTATGTCAACCCCACTCTTATGAGGGAGGGAGGAGGCGGCATCATCCTTTATATTTGGGTAGCGAGCGGCGGCTGCTTTAACACACTCGCATGCAGCTCTCTTATCGGCAGTGGTAGGAGCAAGTGCCTTCAAATTCTTGACCCCAGCACAACATGCAGCGGATGGAGAAGTGTCAACTCCAGTCAAGAAGGGAATGCAAGTGGCCAAAGAAGAATTCACTTGCCCACAATCCACAGCCTCTCCTGGGATCACTAAGAATTGAACCAGAGCTGCCAAAACCATCACTGATGTGATTGTTGCCTTCATTTTTGCTAGCGTGAACTGCTTTAACTGATATTTGGGCTTGCGCTTTGTGTTCTGTGAGTTGTGATGAGCTTATCGAAGACTGAAATGTGGCATTTTATAGCCTTCGAAGATAACAAGGCTAAAGAATGTGGGTCATGGACTGATACATAAGAAGAGACTATCAGTTATTATTTTGGCTTCTTCCCTACTTTGAAATGTCACCTTTAACTGTAAAGAGGATTACCTTTTGATCAGTTTTCAATCTTTTAACAGGTCCTACCGTTTTCAGGATCTTGCCAGTCTTGTTGACAATTGTACAATGTCCAAGCACGCGATCTCTCTTTATACTGTCGTGCCAAAACTGAAATGCAACCACATCCATCTCTTCCAGCCATTGCATACATATATGATCGGCATAGCGTAGCCCACTACGGGACTGATCAGCATGATGCATGATTTGAGTCTCTTTCTTTGTACTGAAGATCAAACTCATGATATGTACATTGCTTATGCAATTATATAATTCGGCTCCGCAAATGTATATGAGAATGAAATTTAACAACCCTTAATTCTAAGAACCTCAATTTTGTTGGAGTCGTCGAGTCCATTACTGGTGGATTTACCACCTCATTCACAGCTTTCTATTTGCTTGAAGTTAAATTACATCAAATCCACACTTTTGTGTAACAAGTAGTTTGGATTTCATTCGTGAAAGATAATTGTCTAAACTTATTTAATCTAATGGCAATGATCATTAGGTAGATAAGGTTGAATTTGTAATTTTTTCAATAATTAGTAAAGAACTATAATTTAGATTCTATAACCTAAGTGGTAGTATAACACATGAATTGGCCCATAAAGATTATTGTTATTTAAGTTCAAATTGCGGTGAGAAAATAAGTGGGAAAAGAAGAAGTTTATCTCAATATTTTGTCCAAAATCATCAGACATATAATTACACAAGAAGAGGAAATTAAGCTATTTGAAACTCTATAGACAACCAACAGAGAGGTATAATCTATAGTTTTAAAATTTGTCCATTGATTGGCTGGTTTTTTATTTGACCCATTCCATCAATTTAATTGTTGATTCAATAAATATTATTTTTTAAAAGTTTTTAATATATATAAATAATATTTAAAAGTAAAAAATATAATATGATAAAATAATAAAATATATTTAATATTTAAACTTTAAGTAGATGAGTGTAATTTTTAAAATTTTTAATTTTTGTTACAAAATGTCATAGTTTTAAATTGAACTAATTAGATTGAATTTTATTTTTTATCAAATTTTTTAAAAAAATTTAACCAATTTTTAGTGAATCAATTTTTTATTTCTAAGTTAAATTAAATTACTACCCAGTTTACTGAAATGTTGGATATAATAGTACTCAAGAATAATTTAGGTGTGTGTGTGTGTGTATATATATATTTTCAAGGTACAAGTCATTTTGCCTTTTACTTTTGATTTGATTATGTTCCTACCCTCTTTTACTTCCACTTTCTTGGATCTCTTCGAACATAAGATATAATTTATCAATTCTCGAGTAGTATGATTAATGGGCACACTAATAATCGTGCTGTTAAGCAAAAATCAATTCATAAATTGATAGCCCCACTTAAATTAGTGGATCATAAAACAGGGCTATTAATTCAATAATTCCGTAAATGAATATACTATATTATATCAAGATTATGTTTGGTCTTCTGTAAGCAAGTATCCATTTGAAACATTTTCAGTGGCTTGGGGAATAGAAAGCTCAAAGTAGGTGTAAATACTAAATAGCTATAATTGATTATGTATCGAAAGAGGTAAGACACAGTTTCAAATTCTTTTTATTATTAATTTAGTTTTAATTGTAATCTGCGTTCAAAATCTCATAATTTTGAAAACGATATCAACACCACTTAATTATCCAAAAAAACAAAAAAGAGAGAGAGAGACAAGTTAAATGTTTCAAAATTTATAGCAAGTTATCCCACTAACTAAAGTTATATAAGTTAGCTATTATCAATAAAACGGATGGTATTGAATAATTGATGGATAGGTTTCAACTTGTAAATGACACTAATGATTAATGAATTGTTATCATAATTTTATTATAATTAAAATTTCTTAAATTTATATAATTTAATTATTTAACTATCATAAATACTTTATTGAAGGCTAATGATATAATTTTTTTTAAAATTTAAGTATTAAAATGATAACATGAGAATCAAATTGTCCAATTTATTTCATTTATGGATTTACTAATTACTTTTACATCACTTTTTCTCTCTTGATTAGATTTATCTATGTTCATATCAACTCAATATTCAAAAAAAAAAATTAATTATTAGGCCCATAAATGATATGAATCACTAATTGAATTGCCACATTATCAATTTATTATTTGATTGATCGAAAATTAAATCATTAAATTTGAATAACATATTTATAAATATTAAATAATATAAATTTTAAAAGTTGTCTATCATAATAAAATTATGATGAAAGTTGAGTTACCATTAGTATAATAGTTTACTCAATTATAAACACTCTTAGTGCAAAGACGAAGAGAGCGACAGATATATTATGTGGAAAGAATGCTATAACGATGATTAAGGTCTATTTTGTCCTCTCCTCGTACAATAATCAAGCTCTCATACATCAATTATTACAAGAATATCAGCAGAATTCTGTACATAATTTCCAGAATCTCATAATATATTGTATTGATAACAGCCTTTATTTCATGATATCTCTCTCTTTCTCTCTATATATATACATATATATTACACTTACAACAACATATATAGAGGAAGTGTTAACATCCAATCCGTTCCAGAAATCTTTATTGGTTCCTCCATCGTCCTCTTATCTTGAATTTGGTTAATGCCGAAGCAAGAAAGTAAAAATATTATTAATTAATTGATATTAATTAGCAATAATACATCATGCAGACATACATAATTACTTGAATTAAAAAAAAGAAATTAATGAAGCTTACTAAGTGAATAGCCTAATTGGTACCATAATTATATTAATCTTATTTGTATCAAATTTATAATGGAACACATTATTAGCAATTCAGGCCATGATTTTTTGACTTATTTGTGGCCCGTGAGTGACACGCCAACACACCCCCACAGCTCCAACTTACCTCTGACAGTTGATGGATTTGGAAATGGGGAAACTAACTTCAACCCCACACTTTTGCGGAATAGGGGAGGTGGCATCGTCCTTTAAATTTGGATACCGACCAGCCGCTGCCTTACACACAGTCACATGCAGCTCTCCTATCCGCAGTGGTTGGCGTAGGTGTATTCAATTTCTTGACCCCGGCTCAGCATGCAGCGGAAGGAGATGACACCTCTCCGGTCAAGAAAGGAATGCAAGAAGTCAAAGAAGAGTTCACTTGCCCGCAATCTAGGGCATTTCCTTGCAGCGCTACAATCGCTACCATCACCAACACTGATATCACTGCAGCTCTCTTAATTTTGGCTGCTCGTTGGTTCTGTTTAGTGTTCGAAACAGCAGGGGAGGATTAGATAGCCTAGCGACTATTCTGTTGTCCAGTGCTTTCCTAGGTGTGATTTAGCGAAGCTAGGGCTTCTGGCTAATGGGACTAGTCGGATAACAAATATTAGTTAGGCTATTTGGCTCCTTCTCTGCCATGAAAATATCTACTTAGCCTAATGAGATGGGGAAGAAGATATAGGACAAGCAAGCTTGTGGATCACATTTACTTACTATTGCCATTTTTCGAGGTTCTATAGTATCTTTTATGACGACTTCCTCGCTCTTTTCATTGTCTAATTAAGCAATGTGATTATTTGCTGCACCACAACCATAACCAAAACCTATCCTATCCTTGTCATGGTCCTTAACGTGCATTGCATGTTGCTATGCTACAAAACTACCCGTTTGTGCGTGCCGGAAAATTGTTCTTCTTTACCCTTTTTTTTTTTTAAAAAAAAAAAAATGGTAGTGGATTTAGACAGTACTCAGTATTATTGAACTAAAAGTGCATCAGTGAACGCTTATTATTTTTACTTTGTCCAAAAAGAGCTTTGTATGGATTTATACTATAATACATTTGAATTTAAATTCCTAATCTCATATTTTTATAATTATTTTCTTCTATAATTAAATCGAAAAATTGATTGGTTTAGATCATAATATGAATATATTCAGGATTTAATTGAAATAAAAAGTCATATGTAATGTAAGAACAATCTGCTAACGTTGAATGCAATTAATCCTGATACTAGCTGCAAATGAAAGTAAAAACTGGCAATAAATTGCCTAGTTGAAAATCAACAAGTCGATAAGCCATTGGGAAGCCCTTTACTCAGGGTCAGCCCATACCTGAAGCCCATTTTTAGACAAACCTGAAATACAACATTTATTTTGATTAATTACTCTTTAATTGAATAACTCTAATATTACGAATCAAGAGATATAGCCCTGGTTTGGATTGAAGTAATTTAAAATCTATGGATTTGACAAAATCAATGGATTTAAAATCCATGGATAGTAAAATTAATGGATTTTGAAAATTCAATTGTTTGGTTTCAACATAAAATTCATAAATTGTTCGGGGTAATCTTGAAATTAAAAAATATTATAATAATCTATCATTTATTAAAAATGATGGATTTTAAAAGTGAAAACTCTCAAAATTAAGATTTTGAAAAGTGATGGATTTTACAAAATCTATAGATTTTGACATCTTTTGATTTGTCAAATGATAAATGTAACTCAAATTCATGGATTTTATGAAATCTCTAGTTGCAAATGATACTATAATAAAATTGAACATTTGAATATTATAATAAAAATTATACTCAAATGATGTATAAAAATACATTTTACAATTCATAATTTGTTCTTAAAATAGATAAAAATCAGTATATTAAATCATTTTATATGTTTACATATAATAATTTTTTTAAAAAAAAGTAATGAGATTTCTTCATTCATATATCACTATACAACATTTACAAAATAAATTATCTCTATAATCTAGAATATTAATACAACATTGATTTTTACGACAACTAATAATGACATGTTAACTCAGTTTCAAAATTATAAATACTATATTTACAATGATCGTTATTAATTGTGGAGATTTTTGTTAGATATAATACTATAGCTTTGTAAAAACTAAAATTTATACAATATAATAGATTAATTTTAAGAGATGACCACCAATAGTATATTATCATTAAACTAATCAATCACTAACAACATGTTATCATTAAACTAATCAATTTCAAATCATAAAACTCTTACAAATAAGAGAATAAATACACTCACAAAAAAAAAAATCCCACTATGAGAGAATAAAAAATAAACTCTCAATAATAACAACCAAAAGAAACAAAAAACTGACAATATAAGATAATATTATCCTCTTTATTATAAAAAAACTAAAAAAATAAAAAGAAGATAACTTACTATTGACAACCAAAATAAAAAATTGCATTCAGAAAGAAAAAAGAGAGAAACGCGGCTAAAATTTTTGGCTCTGTTGCTTTCTTCCATTTGTTATTGAACTATACATTATCATGTGCATTGTATATATTATACATTTTAATTTTAGACTATAAACAGTATTAAGCTTGGAATGATAAAATTTAATATCTATATCAAGATTTTGTATTATTGGTACGTATTGATCTAAATATATAATAGTATATTAGTTATATTATTATACCTTTTAAATTAAATGTAGGATACATAATATCAAATATGATATAAAATTAAGATTTTAATTATGAAAATTGTAAAAATAAGTGAATACAAAATAATATTTTGAGTCACATTTTAAATGCAATAATATATCTCATATGTATCAAATCATATTAATTGATATTTTAAATTAATCAAATAATATTTAAGTATAAAACCTAATTTTGAATTATATTTTAAATTACTACATGATTATTAATTATCATTATTTGATATGGATATCAAATTATTAAATATTTGGCACCATAATTTCACCTATAGTTTTATAATTAAATTAATTATTTATATATTTATTTATGATTTGAAAAACAACAACTTTTTGATTAATTAAAATGTGATAGTTATTTTTCACAAGCACTAAATTACATTGAAGAATTTAAAGTTGGCTCTGCTAAAATCTTGAATTGTCTGTTCCTACACGCACCCAAACTTGATTTGGATGGTGATGTATATAACTAAAGACTTATAAGTCTTTGGTTCAAATACTTTCACCCCTTATTGCACTGTGACAAAAAAATATCTATTGTCTGCCCCTAGCTGCCTTTGTCGTCCAATAAACAATAAATCCCTAGCTAGATTTGACAAAAAAAAAAAAACAATGTCGGACTAGAAGTACGAAATTGTCAATAATTTGAGAATGTAGTCAAACAATGTCGACAATGTTTTCCTTGTTGCTTTTTGTTGAATTTATCTAGTGGCGGAACAAGGAGACTGGCATGGACTGAAGCTCCTCTGACCAGTAAAGAGAAGGTGTTGAAGAAGGCGGCAGCAGCTGCCATGGCCGTTCAAAAGAGAGAGAGAGGCAAGGAAGAAGAAGCCTCCCTTCCCTTGCCCCCCTCCACTAAACTTTTAATTTTTTTTTTCTTTTTAAAGATTCATAAAATGACGTCGTTTTTAATCCCAAAAAAAAAAAAAAATTGTAAAGGCCTGCTCCTTTATACAGACCCATCCGCTGCGCCTCTCCCAAAACTTGATTCTTTTCTTTCTTTTTTTTTTTCCCCAAAATAATAATAATTAAATTTGTCATAATTAAAATCTGTACTATATAATATAAAATTAAAATTTTGTATCCATAATTAAATTAACTTTCATAAAATATATCAATTAACTTAAATTAAATCAATTCTTAAATATAAATATAATATCTCACTTAAATAATTAACATTAAATTTGAATTATATAAATTAATAAATCATTCATCACTAATTACTTTTCATGATATAAAATATATCTCATAAAAAATTTGATTTCTCAAAATTAATAAAAAATTTTCCGGCATAAATAACTTTATTTCTCATAATTAAATACTTTAAATTAAATCAATGGGCATAACATTTTTAATTAAGTCAACTTAATCAATAACTCAAATAAAGTTCAATAACTTAATATCCCTAACATAAATTAATTAAATTTCCTAAATATCTATTTAATATAATTAACATTAAACTTATTTAAGTCATATACTCATATTAATTAACTTAATATCTTAAATATTTACATAACACAACTAATTCACATAATGTAATTAACATTAAAATCATTTAAATTATATATTCATATTAACTTAAAGTAATTTTCTTAAATTTCAATAAAATTCATACTTAAATAATTAGTTTCATATCTTTAAATTTGTTAATGATTAAATATATTTTCTTTATATATATTTATTTTGAAAATATTAAATCTCATCATATACTCATCTAAATTTAATTTCTTAAATATAAAACATTCATTAAATATAACTTTTTAAATTTAATTCATAATAAATAATATAATCTTAATTAAAATACTAATCTTTTTAATATAAAATTATTTATCTTCAAAATACTTAAATATACAATAAATAATTTTCTTAAATAATTTTCAATATATTTAATGATTAAAATTTATAATTATATAAAAATAAAAAAAATATTCTAAAAATAATACTTTCTAAAAATATATTTCAAATCTTATAAAATGCTCATAAAAATTAATTTTTTCTTTACCTCCTTTCCCATTCATCTCCTTCTCCTCCTCTTATTTCATGATCACTGCCTGTCATCAATAATTTTAAGTAAACGAACTTCCTTAAAAATAATTTATAGTTTCACTGCTGAATCTCTCTCCCTATGTATGTATATATAATTGAAAAAAATAATGATGAAGAAAAGGAGGGGCGACGGCGAAGGCAGCTACATGGCATGAAATCGAGGAGCCAACCAGGTTGCAGGGTTGTTAAAAAAATGCCCAGCAATGCGACCCAGTTGGATTTACATGTGAAGATCACCTTGTACAGGCTGCTACTAATAGCTGCATCTCCAAATTACCAGTACTGAAAGTTTCTGTCTGTTCAAAAATGGGACCCGGGTGGACTTCCACGTGAAAGTCATAACTTGTACAGGCTAACCACTAATGGATGTAGGGATTTCTATCAATGTTTTTAAAACGGACTAATCAATCAATCGATTCAGTTGATTGGTTGGCAAATCAATTAATATGATTAATATAATTTAATCAGTTTAATAATAAATAAAATTTTAAAAATATTATTAATATAACTTTAAAAATATATAAATATATTTAAAATACTTATAAATATAAAAATTATCTTAAAACTGAATTAGATCTCATTGAACTTATCATTAGTTTGATTATCTGACTTTATCGATTCAACCCACTGATTTAGTCTAATTTTAAAATATTATTTTTTATAAAAATCAATTTTTTAAAAAATTTTAAATGAATTAAATAAGAATGAAAATTATTTATGAATATGAAGTGTTTTTTATTGGTCCCTTAATATATAAGTAGGGGACACTAAAACATAGAGATAATCAATAAAAAAAAAAAAAAAGGTCCGCTAATTATAAATTTGAACCAATTTTTTTTTTTTTTAAAAAAAGGAATCTTACAATCTGGATTCTGGCAGCTTGCGTCCCAGTCCACCATCAGCCTTTGGTCATTTCAAAAGGCCGATGGTGGAAATAAATTGAAATTCAGTGTAAAGCTCCAATTTGGAGTTATATTATGGATAATAATCTATATTTTTTAAAATATAAACACCAGTATTCTTAATAATATTCAATCATAATTTATGTCTAAATTTATTTTATTATATGTTAATATTTTTAATTATTTAAGTAAATATATTTAATTTGATATTGTACTATTTTCTTTATTTTTTAAATATCATGCATAATATATAATTTTTATTATAGTTTTCACAAAATTTTTATATGCTAACATGATTAGATTATTTTTATAATATTTAATAATATTATCTATCAAAATTCATTTTAATATCATGCATAATACATATAATTTTTATTACATTTTTAAAATTATGACACTACTTTATTTTAATGTGTATTAAAATTTTTTAGCTTCCTAGTAAATATGATAAATTTTAAATTATAGTATTTTCTTGTCATATTATTTTATTTAGCAATTTTTAAATTTTTCATTTACTTTTAAATATCATACACAATATATATAATTTTTTTTAATTTCACTGAATTTTATAATTATAATAATATATTATATTATTATAAATAAAATTATTCTCTACATTACAAATTATAACACTAATTTTTTATTGAAAAACTTTAGTAACACTGTTTTAACAATACGATTATTTTTCCTGATATTCTCTAATAATATCTATCTAATTTAATGTTGATTTCTATTAAAGTTTTTTTCATTATGCCATTTTATATATTTAATTTCATATTATACTTTTTCAATATTGTTTTATCTTAACATTTTATAAATTTTTCATAATTTATTTCTTAACTAGTATTTCCTATTTTTCATTATTATTTTAATTCGATTTTAAATTCATGATATTATTTGAATTTGTAATAAATAAATAACAACATTAATTCACCATTTATATATTTTATTATTAATAATTTATTTCTAAGTAAATAAAATTATTTACTTTATCAATATCAATATTTTTTGATATAATCATATCACTAATTTAATTTCTAATCTGAAAATAAAATTATTTGCTTTAATTTTCAATAATTATTTTATGTCAAGATAATATATTAATAATATACTAATATTACAATATATTCATTTCATATATATGCAATTTTGATTTATATACTGTAATTATATTCTTATAATAATATAATTAATATATTAATAATATATTATAGTAATTATACTATTAATTAAAATAAATTATATTAATTTATATTACATTAAATTATTAAATCATATTAATTATTAAATACAAAATAAAATATTACACACAATAATTGTATATTGTGTACAGTATGGAGTACATTATTGTGTGCATAAATATCATTAGCCGGTCCGTTAGTTCAACTAAAGGACGGATAAAAATAATAAAAAAATATTTAATATGTTAGTTAAACTACAAGATGGGAAGAAAATATAAAAATAGTTCATCCACTTGTTCAATTAAAGGATGGGCAAAAAATAATGAAAAATAACTTTGTTTGTTAGTGCAACAAGAGAACAGACAAAATACTTTACATTTATAAATATTTTTCACTCTTATCCATTTCGGTAAGTTTTATTTTTTTTTGTTCTCTTCATGTGTTCCCTAAGAATGTTCCTCTTTAGATCCGCCAACTGATCTCCCACGATGTATCTATGCTTTCTGTTTAATGAAATTTTCATCCTCTATGAAAAAAAAATTTACCAATAAAGAAAGTTTTTCTTTATTCGAAAAAAGGAAAATATACAAGCCAAGTGCGATTACAATCGTGTTCGACCACAAGCCAAAACACAAAAGGCGTCTTTGGACATGATATTGGAGCAACAAATATATGGACAGAAATGAAAGGAATGGCTTTTTGCCACTACCCAGACATGAGTATGATGTGCATAACACAATATGCACATCATACTCACAGTAATCTCTGCAATAATATAAGATGGATTATCAACGATTTCTGCTATGTGGTTTTTATCCTTTATCTGTAATTCGAATTTGGTTTAATATTTAGCGCTTCAATAAGTTAATTTATTTATTTATTATATGTTTATTTCTACTGTATACGATTTTCATTCATCTTCCAACACCAAAAAAATAAAATTCTTTTGCTGTATAGATACAGCTGAAAAATAGTATAAAAATTGATGGTATAGGAAATCTTTTATTTGCATGGTTATCACTTCTCGTATTAAAAAAA
The DNA here is from genome assembly GCA_949677035.1 of Omphalea diandra. NCBI lineage: Eukaryota > Viridiplantae > Streptophyta > Magnoliopsida > Malpighiales > Euphorbiaceae > Omphalea > Omphalea diandra. The sequence continues at coordinate 35,231 of CATIWR010548142.1, forward strand.
ATAAAAGAAATTGCTTAAAAATTACTTTTATAAAAAATAAATGTAAAAAATTAGCCAGTTTTCAATAATGCTATAACTATAGCTTTTAGGTGGTTAACAAGTCAACTCGGGTCATTTTGAGTTGGGTTGTTTCGGGTCGAGACAATTTCGGAACAGGTTCGGATCGTTTAGAATTCAGATGGGTTCAGTCACCCATCGGGTTAAGCATGCAAAAAAGAATTTTGGATAGGTTTCAAATTTATTCTTAAAATTTATATTTCGAATCTAGTCAAGTCATTTGTTATTCAATTTAACATTCCGGACCGAGTTATTTATTTTATATGCTTTTACATGAAGAAATTGAATTTTATATTTAAATCTATAAATTTTAAAATTTAAATTTATAATTCATAAAATTTCTCAATATCTCATTTAAAAAAATTTCTATCAGTCTCTCCTTCAAATTTTATTTTTATATTTAAAATAATAAAATATTTAAATCTTTTAAACAAAAACTTTAAATAGATATTTAAAAACTAATTACCTTAGCTTAATTAAAATGATATTTTTATTTTTTATTCAAATTTATATCATTTTTATTTAATTAAATTTATTATTTACTTTATATGATAATTTTGTATTTAAATTAAAAATTTTAAAAAATTTTTGAAATTAAAATTTATAAATTACAAATCTCTCAATCTCTCATTTAAAAAATTTCTTTCAATTTTTCATCAAAAATTAACTTATATTTTTAAATACTAAATTATTTAAATCATTTAAAATAAAACTTTTAAGAAATATTTAAAAAAATCAATTACATATGAACATGAACATTTTCAAAAAAATTTATCCTTAAAATAAAATTCAAGAACTTATTAGTTTATTATTTAAATATATAAAATGAAATTTTATAATTAAAAACATGAAATTAATGTAAAATTAATTATTTATTAAGTAAAATAAAAATAAAAATTTTCTATTTTTGTGAAAAAATATTTAAATTCAGTAAAAATAAAAAAATTATTTTAGTAAAATTTAAACTAAAATTTGAATATAATTGAATAAATATAAGGGTGAATTGAGTCTAACTATATACGTTACTAAATACTAATTTTGACTTGGGGTATAATTAAAAAACCAATTCATCAAATTAAGATGTAATTGACTCAATTAGAAACTTTGAATATAATTGAAAATTTGCAAAAAGATTTGAGTATTTTCAGTCATTGAAGCCAAAAATATTAATTCAAATTTTTTTTATAACAAATGAATATTCATTATGATATAAACTTTTTTATTATAATATTTTGTAATAATATATTGGTGTCAAATTTCTATTGACCACCAAGTTAGATATAAATAGTAATATTATCATAATAATATTTTATAATTATGTTAAATAATTTTATAGAAATAATAAAATTATTTTATCACAATAAATAGTTTTTATTCTTGCAAATAACTTGTTATTATAAATAAGAAATTGTAATTTAGACATAGATTGGGTCACGAATCGACCTATTCAGATAAGTTTTGATCTCACCATTGGGGTTGACCCTTAACCGACCCTAAATTTTCAAATCATTTCAGATTCGGGTATTTTGAATTTGCTCCAGACTTAAGTCGCATTTTTTAGGCGAATTCAAATCGAATTTTCGAATCGGATAAAAAACTGCCACCTCTTTCATTCACTTTCTTGAATTTCAATTTTGCAAATTGCATCTTGAATAAAAGGAAATTAATAGACATTTGTTCAATATATATATATATATATATATAGCCAAAGTAAAATGTTGATATGGCCAAAATACTAATATGATAAATCATTATTAAACTTTTTATGTACATGATTTTGCAATAAATATAAAAATTAATCTTAACCTTTCACGTACCTTTCATTTATTATTTTAATTTAATATTCATTAATTTTTAAATTATATACATATATTGCAAGTACATTAATAATTTACACTTTCTTTTTTTAAACACTTTTAAATGTATTCACTATTTATTATTCTATTATTAAAAAGTAGTTAAATATCACATTTTTATAGTTATATTATTAATTTTATTTTTATTAAAAATATTTGTTAATAATCACAAATTAACAATTTGCTAATATATTAAAATTTAATTAAATATATATCTAAAATATAAATAAAAATATAACTTGCACAATATACAGGTTCTTGACTAGTTAAATTATAAAAAATAATTTTTTAAATCTAAAAATTATTTAAATTACCTTACTTGAAAAATATATTGATATTCAAATTCAATTTTTTCAAAATAAAATGGGAAAATAAAAATATGACATGTCACAATTACTTATTATTTTAAAAATAGTAATTTTGGTCTCTATGATTCATTTATCGCTCTATATTTTAATTATTTTTTAAAAATTATTGGAGAGGGAAGAATTAGATTGGTGAGATTTGATATTGGTGTTGATTTTTAGATATTCTTAGATAAGCAAAGACACCAATTAATAGCTATATACTTTAATTATTAAATTATAAATTTTTTAATTTTTTTTAATATTGATCACATTTTACTTTAGATTACACAATCGCTTTACCTTCTTAAAATTTTTATTTTTTACTAATAAAATAATAGTACGAAATCTAAAGTCATTAATTTAGAATGTATTTTAAGATAACTTTCAAGGAATTATCATATACATTCAAATAAAAATTTAAAACAGAAAAACTTTTTAGTTTTTAGTTGAAGGGGAGCTTTATCAAAATGTATGAATTTTATAAAATTAAAATTCAAAAGAAGTGCTCTAAAAAACTATAATTATATAGCATTATTGAACCTCTGCTAAATTACTATTGAACAACACTTGAACTATTTTATTTTGTATAATAGAACAGAATTTATGGGTAATTAATTTTCATTATCATTGAATTATGACCAAAATTCTATTATGGTCGATAAAAATTTATTTTATTCAATTGAATTACTAGTTTTTTATTTTATTCCAATATGTATTGATATTTTTTTTAATGATTTTCCTTATCTAAATTGAGTTTGTGCTTTAGATTTTTTTGCTATAGCTCATAAAAATAAAAATTCAAAATCCTCTCATGAATAAAATTTAAAATAATTCAATGTAGAATAAAAATTATAAGAAAAAAAAAAAAGCCAACGAATCATAATAGAATAAAAATTAAAGTTTAGTGATTTAATTGAACAAAACAAATTTAGTGACCACAATAGGATTTTAGTTATAATTCTATAAATTACCGAAATTTATGACTAAACTTCATATCATAAATAAAATGATAATAAAGGGTAAGCATTAAAAAAAAAATACATATGTATATATATATATATATAAAATAAGCGGTTTTACTTTAGTTTGTAAGTAGTTTTGTTTATAAAAAAAGACGAAGAAGAATATTGTATAAACTCAATAACTACTGATACAACTTTGAATTCGACTTATTCTGATTTTGCTTTGACAAGCAACAAAATAAAAAATAAAAATAAAAAGAAGACTTATTTAGTTATTTTCAAGGCACAGTTCCTCTCATAATGCACTGTTAATCGGCTTCATTTTGTAATTTGATGTTTACATGAAGTCATGTAACAATTATCTATATGCAGCCATCATTTCTATTCTGACTTTCAATGATGCTCAAACAAGAAATGGAAATTTTTTCATAATTCCGTCAATATTTACATAACGTGAACAGGGATAACTTCTGTTCACACATGATATTGACATTATTAATTTAATTTCTTATGCCAAAAATGACAAGACGACACACACGATGCCTCCCCTTACTACTTTTTCGCTCTTTGCTTCAATCTTATCTTAGCTGATGCTCTGCTGGACCAACAGCATTAATCACATCATATTTATAATTTTAATCACATTATTTAATTTTACTATAATGATAATTAATAATTTATCTTTAGATTAAATGAAATTATTATTCACTATTAAATTAAACTACATTATTTAACAATATTATAAAAAACAACTCACTCCTAGAGATGGGAATATTGATTTCTTGAGGCAGCATCGTCTTTTATATTTGGGTTAGCGAGCCACGGCTTGGGAGGAGAAGCTTCCTCTCCAGTCAGGAAGAGAATGCAAGAGGATAAAGAAGAATTTACTTGCCCGCAATCCACAGCCTCTCCAGGCATACCACAACCAACCCTGATATATGACTGCTCCCTTCATTTTTGTCAGTTGTAATTTGTACGTCTAGCTAGCGATGAACTTTGTGTATGTCTTGGTTGAGAGTGTTGATTGAAGTGAAAGAGGTTCAAATCGGATATCTATAGCATTGAAAAGTTAAAATTTGTTCGTCATGGCATAACAATTAGCGGTTGCAATTTTTAGGCATAACTAGTAACTGTAGAGAAGACAATAAGCTTTTGGATTTGAATCACGCTTCGTCCTTTCTTTCAATGTTTTTTTGTTGTTAAATATATATGCACCTCCTTTCTGCAAATCTAATTGGCATTACTGGGAGGCTAACGAAGTTTGCAATAATTAAGTTGGATTTGCTGTTATTATGTCAAATGGTGAATTTGAAGCTATCTTATTGAACATTGTTCATATCTTATTAGATCAAGTTCACTAAAAGAGATATTAATTTCAATAATTTTTTTTTATTGCAACATGAATGGTTTAGGCTTGATTATATACATCGTTTTTATAAAAATTGATTAAGAATAGTGCATGCTGCAATAAAAAAACATTTAATGTAAACATGAGATAGGATTTAATGAAAAATATTTATCTTATTTTACTCGTGTAAAAGAGGCCTAAAGTCCTCTATAAAAATAACTATTGATTAACAAATAATAAGAATTTTTTAGCGGTTTTACATTATGTTCTAACCTTGAATTTTCTCTCTTGTATTATCAAGAAAAATGGTTATAAATTGCAGGAGACAGAGAAGTTATCATCGAACATACAATTTTCCAGGTTAAATACTGAATATGAAGCAGTGGGTGAAATACTCACAACTCAGTACATCACCATGAAACCAAATTGCCGAAACAAGTTTTATTTGTTCCTCTCTTTTTTTTTTTTTTTTTTTTTGAGGGGGTCAACTAAGTGAGCAACAATTTTTATTTTTCAATTAAATCCGTATTAGCTCAAACATCATCAAACAAATTCACCTAAGTCAAACAATATAAAATTCCCACGTATAAAGAAGAGAAAATATGCAGGTACGACGTTGGCGGAAAAGCTACGGTCAGTTTGCCAAAATTAGTTTCGTTCTTAGTGCTGTTCCTCTCGCTGTGATAGATCCGGAAGTCAAGTTGAAGAAACATAATGTTCCCAAGTATTGTTTTGTTTCATATAGAAGTGTCCCATGTGATGTGATGTGATGTGATGCTATGAATGTAACCACTTCATGGCGGAACTTAAGGACCATAGGAGTTTTGTATATTAACAATAAATACCTACGAACCTTAAAACTCGAGTTTTCAATTTCGATTGGAAATATAATTTTTCCACTTGCAGTGACAGATCTGAAAGTGAAGCTGAATGAAGACATACACCAACTACATAATAATTTACGCAAGTATTGTTTTATTTCATTTCCTATAGAAAGAAAGTGTCCCATCCCACGTGATGAATGTAGCTACTTGACGACAAAGACAAAACATAAGGAGAAAAGGAGATATCTATGTTGTTAGTTTATAACTCAAATTTCAGATTTAGATTCTTTAAATGACTAGGAGAATTATTTCTTTATGACATAGAGCTTTTAGTTTAAAGTTATTCGTAATTAAATATGGATTTTTATTGAAGACAGAGGGACTATCTCTATAAATAGAAGTATTGTAAAAGAACTAGTTAGTTTTTGTCCATTAAAGAAAGTGAATTTTTTGCTCAAAATAGTAAAAGCTTTGTCCATTAAAAAGAGGGATTTTTATCTAAAATAGTGAGAAAAGCTCTTTCTATATTGTGGTTAGATGGTCATTCACCATAGTAGTTAAACTATTAAATAGTATAGTTATATATAGAGAGAAAAATGAAAAAGATGAACTATTCTATTTAATATAAGTAGTATGAAATGTGTAATTGTATATGATTGATATCTCTTAGGAATAATAAGTTGAAAGAGTATTTTAAACTTGATGATGTAATTAATTATTTTATTGACAGTAAAAGACAATGTTCACAATATAGTATTATTAAGAAGGTAAATTATTGTTATGCCTTCGTTTATTTTATTATCTCTTATGGATTTGTAAATTTTCAGTCATAATAAGAATAATATTGATATATAACATAAATGCATACCAATGATCTTTTATTAGCTTAGTGATATTAAAATTATTTTGAGTGATGTAAAATTTGAGTTTGAATTCCATATATATATATATATATATATATATATAAATTGAAGAAGAGATAGAGTAAGTTTGGAAGCGTTCTGCACGCCAAAGGATGAGAATTTTTATTAAGGGGTTAATAACAAATACCCATGAACCTAAATTACCAATGAGAAGAATTGAAGAGATATAGTAAATCTGGAAGGCATTGTCTGCAAGCCAAAGGGTGAGAATTTTTATTGTTTGGTGTTAGGAAAACAACTGAACTGAGTAGCATCAAGTTTTGTCAAGTTCAAGCTCTGTTTAGTAAAATATTCGAAATACTCAAGTTTAATACAACTTAATATTTTAAAAATTTTAAGATATTAAATTTAAATAAATTCGATTAAATTTAAAATAAAAATTGACTCAATTTGACTTGATCATTAATATAGATATATTAAAATTTTGTTATTAAAATAATAAAATGTTAAAACTTTATTAAACTTGCGAGGTATCAAGCTGAGTATTACTACAACTCAATGCAGTTGCAGCGGCATTTACCAGTGCCCAAAGTTACCCCTTGATAAGGGTTTAAGCACATATAAGACAAAAAAGCGGTGGCTTAGATTTTTTTTTTATATTATTCTTGATAGGTGAGGCGGCTTAGATTTTGATGTTGTTGGTGGTATTCAGGAGTCCTTTAGAATTTTTAATTTCACCTGCCTTATTTTTTTGAACTGAGAATACCTTCAACTTTTTTTATTCATTAATGTCGACAGTATTTATTTATCAGTCGGCCAACGGACAGTATTCTGAGCTTCTGAATTCTCATGGAAATACAAACCTGAGACCCAATAAGTTGAAAGTTGAAACCCTTTTCCTTTTAAAACTCTTTTCTTGCGCCATTTTTTCCCCTTTATCTACACTACACCACATCTATACTGTCTACCAAAAATTAAGCAATCAAATTAGCACGAAGGTAGTCTTAATTAGTAGGGACACATGCACCGGAATAGCCATGCCCTAGAGTGGATTAGCCACTATCTTATGGATGACATGGAACCCTCTCTACTACGTTCCCATATTTGTACTACCTTCAATCATGATAACCTTCTTCCCCTTATTGCTAATATCAATACCATCGACTGGGCCGACTTGCTCATGAATCTAAACGATTCATCACAAAATAATATCATTGCCGCCAATGAGGACGCTCATCCAACTCTTCCATTGGCGGTGGAGCCACCCTCACAGAAGAAGAAGGAAAGAACGCACTTTTCTACTGGTTTTAGGGGCGTGCGAAGAAGGCCATGGGGAAAATTTGCGGCGGAGATTAGGGATCCTAAGAAGAATGGGGCCAGAGTGTGGCTTGGTACTTACGACACTCCTGAGGAAGCTGCCCTGGCTTATGACCGAGCAGCTTTTGATTTTCGGGGCTCCAAAGCCATACTCAACTTTCCTCATTTGGTTGGATCCGATGGCTGGGAAGTGAAAACCTGATCTTGGCCAGAAGATAAGCAAGCTAGCAATCGGATCAACAGTTACCTGCGGTCTAGGTAATGCAATACCTGAACAAAATCTTTTGAAGAGGAAAACACCCACCTATGTTTGTGATATATGGTTCCTGGCTTCCTTTATATTATCTAGTCTTTGATGTTATATATTATATCAAGACTTTCTTATAATTTGATTCCAATAAACCAAGACGTCTTCTTCAACTTCGATTTTGGCTTCACCGACTAAGTCCTCGCTGTCGGACTTGCAGTTGATTTTGCCTAACAGAATACAGGTACACTCATTTCCGTAAATGAAATGAGAAATATATAATCTTGATTAGTCATCATATAAGTTTATGCAAGTAACCATAATAAGTTCTCTTACACTTTTAATGGCGCACTCATGGCAGTAAATGGTCATTAATATCATATGACAGTATTCTTGCAACTTGCAAATAAATTGTATTTTGGTTACTAAGCTGATCAGTTGCAAACATATTTAATCATGTCGATATATGGGCGGCCAAAAAAAGAGGGTTTTCGAAAGTTGGCAATTGAGAGTGATCAGTTGTCATTTTGTATATTAGGAATCAAGTGATGTTGATGAACGTCTCTGATTGAATATGCTGATAAACGATGTTAATTAGTAGCAAATGAAGAGCTGTTCGACAAAAAATAAATAAATGCTAGACGGTGAAGTCATGTGTGTGGACGTTGCTCATGGTCTCATGACTATGAATTGGATTGGATGGTTAACACCTATATATGGTTGCTAATGAGGTTATTGATTCTTAAAAAAAAAAAAAAAATCAATGCACTATATATAATCTGAATTACGTTACAACGTCAATAGCCTTGTTTTCTTTAAAGAAACATTTCCTAGAAAATGATATTTCTTAATTTATTTCTTGAAAACGGAGTTTATAATTTTTTGGTTTATATTAGAAAGTATATCAATTTTATATTTGATTCGTTCATTAGTTTTTAAGAACGTATTGTAAAATATTGTGTTCTCCCTAATTTATTAATATAAAATAAATTATTTAAAAACAATTATAAAATATTTTAAATAATTTTTAATTTTTTAAAGTTATACTTACTTATTTTTCCCTTAGTAAATTATTTTCTCTCTATTAAGAAAGTTAATGATAAAAAAAATATAAGCTTTTTATTTTACATGTTCTTTTAAATAAATACACTAAAAATTATACTATCTCGTGAGTCAACTTGTACGAGATTTCAACAAAGAGTTGACATATCTATAAAATTGTTTTTGTATAAAATCATAGTAAACTCATGAGTTAACATAGTAAAATCAATAAACTCATGGGAAAATTTGTACTAAATGTGAAATTTTGAAGATTAAATTCTAAATTTTTGTTTTTATTTATCTATATAATATTATATCTGAATTTATAATTACAAATTAAATACTAATCAAAATTTTCTAACAATATGATTAACAGCTAATTTATATTATTTAGTGTGTATATGTGTTATTAATAAAATGATATATATAGTTTCTAATGGTAGTTTTAATTTTTTTTCTAAGAAAATGTCATAAATTCATGATAGTCTTGCATGGGTTTATAGTTATGGTATGATGATAAATTGGATAGAATATAAATATTGTGTCTAGTGCCATAATTAAAGGTTAATTAATCTCTTTTAATTATATATATATATATATATATAAAATTTTTAATAGTTTATAAATCTTATGATTCTATGATTTAATTCTATGAATCTCACTGATTTTGAGTGAACTCATCAGTTTAACAATTTTGAATTAGATTTCTTTATAGTTACAGTTTTTTAACTAATTTTTTTTAAAACAAACGAGATTTTGATAGACTTTATTGCATATATATATAAAAGAAACTAAAATTTTATTTAAAAATTAAGATCCTCTCACATTGATATGTGTAGTTGTGCACAGAGATTAAATTAAAAATTTACCACTTTACTAACATTGTTATGCAAGAGTAAGTACAGAGCATTTTATATTATTTTATATATATAAAAAAATATTATACCTACTTAAGTTTTGGCCTAAATAGAATTCCACATTATTAAAAAAGAATGTAGAATAAGTTTTGGCCTAAGCTCTTTTTCATTTGTTACATTATTTTATTTTTTGACGTATACATGTTCTTCTATTAATAAAGTTTATGAAAGTTCAGCTTTATTGAGAGAAAATAAGCTAATTAGCTTCTAATATAATTAGAACTTATATTAAATTATAATAACATTAAATAAAAGCTTTTATTGTTTTTAAAATACTTAAACTTTAAAATTAAAAAAAAATAAGTAATTAATTTACTACACCATTCAAGTTCCAATTACATGAACATTCATTGAAAAAATCTATTCGATGTGATAACACTCCAATCGATTTATTAAAGAAAAAGGTTAAAAGCAAATGTGAGCAAAATCGCACATATATAATAGTGTGAAACAGAAATAAGCATATTTAGTCATTGTCAAACATAAGCCTCAATCGATTATAAGAAAAACTTTACGACTATAAATGGACTTTTCATATATGAATTCAGTTGACCCACGACATTGGCATAATCAATAGGCTTTTGTAAAGAAATATTTGTTTCTTGTATTATAGAATTTATCAGAATTATTTTGACGATAGTTCCAAATAACTTTTCTATTGTAATTTTTAAACACAATAACTTCTTTAAAACAATTAGATTATCTATCTTTTTATGATTAAAAATTGTTCCACATCCTTTGAACCTTTTAATTCAAATAAAATAAAAATATTTATCTTCTTGAATTTTCACTTGTCTCTGTTAATTAGTTTTTAACCTCTAAAATATTTTACTTTTTTACTTTCTGTTAGCATAAGTTTTGATTCTTTCACATGTAATTGCGACTACCAAAAGTATCAGATATATAAAATTTCAATTAATATAATTTAATATAAAAAATGTGTTTTAACTTCTAATTAAAAAATTGTATGGACAATAAAGAAATCTTGATTATTCTGATTTTTTAGATAAATTGATTCAATTTAACCAAATCCTAATGAAATGATACCAATTAAATGGACCAAAGGAATTTGATTGATTTGCAAGCTAAAAATTAGTTTTAAATAATACTAAATGAGCTGAGGATCTGCAATTAGAAAACAACAAGACTGAAGAGCTACAAAAATATAATTAATAATACTGGTGATGATGAACATGATAATTAATAAATAGAATATTTACATGCTAAGAAGTATATTTTAATTTCATACATAAAAATGAAGGACAAAATAGCATAATATAATAAAATCTAGGAGTCATACTATTTAATAAAAAATAGTAATTAAGCAAGTTGATTAATTCAAACTACAACAATGAGAATTAAATAAGTTGTTTCTCTCACTAGAAAAAATATCAAATATTTGGCAATGATTTAAGTTCACAACAAAATAATTACTGATAATGAATAAAACAAGACATAAAAGCAACATGAATCAATTTAATTTTTTACTTTGATTTCACCTAATACATCCGCTAAAATAGTATTTTGATCTTCTTAGACACGTGAATATTTAAACATGTCAGTTGCTATTGAACCAAACCAAATCCCGATGGCATGTGATATAATGATTTCTATTTATATTGATTAAAGTTTATGTTACCATATAAAGTTATCCAATTATATATATATATATATATAGATATATTAATAATAATCATTATGTACTTATATTTTGATTTCTAAACTTTTCATATTAATATTAATAAATCTCTTATTTATTATTTATATAATTGAGCCTTTAAACTATATAAAAAAAAAAGGCTTTAATAAAGTAAAAAATTAAAAATTTAAGAGCATAATATAAACAAATAATAATTTAAAAACTTTATTATCATCAACATGAAATATCTTCAGGTTTTATCATTTTCCGGTTAAAAGAGTCAACTGAATTAGCCAAAAGACTGATATCAAATCTTTTTTTGGTTGAACTGTTCTACTCTAGGTTTGATAATCTTCTTAAAAAGTCAACCAATGAAAATAAATATTATAATTAAAAAATAAACGTTAATGGTTTATTCCTTCCAAACATTGCCTTGGTCAATTTTTTTTTTACTTAAAAGGCAAATATATATAAATACATGATAATTTTTATATATAATTTTTCTCGTATTTACTGTTTTTATTATCAATCCAAATTAAAAATGCAATTAAACGTAGAGCAAAATTAAAAAATTGCTTGAATAAAATATAATAAGTTAATGAAAAAGAAAATATTATAATTTTTTAAACATTTCCCTTTTGATGACTTTATATATTTTATTTCATTAATATTTTTACACAACAGCTTGTGTTTTTATAATATAATATGTCAATGATTTCAAGTTGAATTTTGTAAAAGAATTGAATCATTAATAAAAATATAAAATTTAGAAAATTGGTACATAAAAATATTAAAATTAAAATCCATAATAAATTTATAAAAAAGTGTAAAATTCATTATTCTTCTTGTTTGATTTTTGGCCTTCCAATTCCGATAGAATAGCACAGGCCAATATTAGGGATTATTCCACGCAGCCTTGTTCACTTCCCACTAGTCCCCCACTAGACTTTAAGCTCCACTGCTATTCAACTTGACCCATCAATTGGGTTGGATTTGATTCGGTATTTGAAAAAACAACAAAATTAGACGGAATCATTAGTTTTTAAAAAAAATTAAAAGATCAGGATTTAATTAACAAAAAAGGATTGGACAAATTAGACTAAAAATCAATCTGATTCAATTTGATTTTCAATTCTAATTAGTTCAGTTAAATTTAATTTAATTCAATTCGAAATCAATTTTAAATTAAAAAATAAAATTTTATATTCAAATAAATTTAAAATTTTCTCATAAAAACTTATTATTATTATTTATATCAAAATTAAATCACTACAATAAATTAAATTTAAATAAATATATGAATAATGTATTTGTATTATATATAAATAACACATGATATGATGTATATATATATATATATATATATATATATATATATATATATATATATATATT
>CATIWR010548180.1:0-16126 GCA_949677035.1 Omphalea diandra
CTAAAAAATTTTAGTGAAAAATTAAAATTGTAAAAATAATTGTAGTTATTAAACTATATGGGTGTGGATTTTTTATATTATATATATATATATATATATATATATATATATATATATATATATATAATCAAAATCAAAATCGAAAAGGAAATCAAATTTTTGTTAAAAAAAAAAAGAGAAATTGGGTGGCATTGTTCTAAAAACAGTGAAATCTAATAATGTATAAATTATAAATATAAAAAAATTAAAAATTTTTCAAAAAAATAAACAGAATCAGGTGCCACCATTGCAGGAACAGTGCCATCCAATTCAAAAAATTAAAAAAAAAATCAAGTGACAGTGCCATCGGGTTCAACTTTTGTATAAACTAGTGATAATTATAATAAGTATAAATTACATAAATGTACATCAAAATCATTTTGAAAGATAACTGGCATGTAGCGAACAAATTTTAGAGAAAAATGAAAAAGCGAATTAAAATAGTAAATTTAAATAAATTTGTCAAAAATTATATTAAATGATATATATATATATATATATATATATATATATATATATATATATATTGTAAAATAAAAATTTAAAAAAAAGTAAGAGGAATCGGGTGTCACTGTTCTGAAAACAGTGCAATTGTAAAAATAAAAAGAAAAAAGAAAATCAAAAAATTAAAAAAAAAAAAAAAGGCAGACTCTGGGGGCACTGTTCCAATAACAGTCCCATCCGATTCAACTTTAGTATATAATAATAATAATAATTTGGGCTCCAAATGATGAAGGATTTTGGCGAATACTTGAGTGTACATTCTTGGGTTACAAGATCATTGCACAAACACATCCTTGATCAAGTTAAAACAAGACTATCAAACTAGAATACCTCAAGCCTTTTGTTAGCCAGTAGAATAATGCTTAAATCGATTTTTTATGTTATTCCCCCGTGCAAACAACAATGATTCCATTTATGATGATATCGCTCAAGTCTGTAGGCACTTCATTTGGGGTGGTACTTCAGAGATGCACAAGGTTTCTTTGGTCCAATAGACACAGGTTATTTCTATAAATTATGGTAGTTGGGGTATCTTAAAGTCGAGACACGTGATTGATACCTTTTCGATGAAGGTGGGTTGGGGACTTCTCTCTTCACTGGATGAGCTTTGAGAGTAAGTCCTGCGAGCTAATTACAAGGTTAATAATAACTTGTCTTTAACTGACACCAGAGAAAGTAATGGGTCTTCTCTTTGGAAGGTATTTGGAAAGCCAGGGACACAGTAGTTTTTGGAATTGGTTGGATTGCTAGAACTCATTTTTTGGACTAATATTTGGTGCGATGGAGAGGGTCCTTTCATTGATCTAGCTATAGACGGAATTCAACACTCAATTTCGTATACGGTTAGGGACATGGCAACTGTGAACGGCTAATGGAATTGGTACAATCAGCCCCTATTTTGGACCAAATGCCCTTTTTGCAATTGCCACAATTCCTCCTCCATAAGCTGATGCTGGTGCAAACGAAATATATTGGAAACTTTCCAACGCTGGTATTTTTCCAGTAATTCTGCTTATGGACTTTTTGAAGGCTCCAATAAAAACCTTTTCATGAAAAAGCATTGCATTGCCCGTTATATTGCATTGCTGCTGTTACACGAGAAATAGCATTGCACCGCTCTACAAAGAATTCAAAAGAAAAATTTAATAATTAAAGTAAAAATAATGACTTAATTATCTTCTCTTGCATGTATCATCAATGGTCGCAAGATTCAAATTGGACCACGGTTGAAAGTAGGTTCAACATCACTACTAAAGACCGTTGCTCCATGGAGTTGGAACTGAAGAAAACATCATGATCATTAATTACTCTAAGTTAACCCATTGCGGATTCAAGGTATGGCAGATGACAAATACGTTGTTTTGAGTCTAGTAATTAATTATTTTAAATTCAATTAATACGTAATTAAGCTGTTTGGTTTTTAACGAGTCTAGTAATTATTTATGTCTGCTTGCTATCACCAGCACCTATGCTTGCTATCACCGACACCTCTATGTGAGAATCTACAATTAAAAAGAGACCAGGGATTAGCATTTGCTAAGCATTACATAAAAGATTAAGCAAAATTAGCATGACTTGCTTCATTTGCAGTGAGGCCTACGTCATTGATAAAAATAATAAAACGTCATTTGGTATATGATAATTGGAATAATAAAAACAATTCATTTGGATTTTAGGAACCTGCATTACCCAAATATTATAAAGAGTTTAACCATGGTTCTCTGTTTCCATAAGCGGTAATAAATGGGATAACAAACGGTACAACAATATTCACCTGCATTTTGACAACTGTTAAAGAAGAAATCCCCATTTTCATCTCTACTGATGAAGAGATGCTTAATGTGCACCCAAGGATTAAGTTGAAAAAAAAAATTCTAAATTCTTTCATTATTACAAGTATTAAAACTATAATCAACCCCAACCCACTCCAATACTTTCCATCAGGGCCCAGATCTAGGTCGAAACTTTAAATTGTAGCCCTGTTCACAAGAGCAAAACTTTCTTTTACTAGATAAATTGATAACATTAAACTTCGTGAGATCTTTTTATAATAAAAAGAATTCCAAAAATTCCTTGCAATCTGCATTAGCTTGAAAATAAATTCAACAGAAGAAAGAACATGTGCACATACCAAACCAAGAGCATCTGCTGCACTTCGATGACTCTCTTCACTGCAGACTGAAACAAACATGCTCATTAAAACTTCCCTCTGCTTCACTGGCAAGTGTTTTCCTAGGCCCCGAGCAACCATCTCCATTTCAGGCTGCAAAAGCACATCATGAAAATCATCAGGCCAACAACAAGGGGAACAATTTAGACACCATTTATCTACAATTACTAACATAGATGCTAGCAATCAATGGTCAAAGATCATGCACATAGACCGCCATCATCAAGATCCCTATATCACCAACTGATGACCGAAATCTGGATCATGTGTTTTGGCTCACCCAGGTATGATCAATAATACTGGAGACATTTAAGAAGAGGACAATGGTAAAAGAAAAATGTATAGTAAGGCTCTGAAAGACAACAACATACTGAGGATTCTTCAGGAGGAAATGTTTGAAGTACAAGGCATATCTTTGACAGTTCCAGTACCGCTTCAGAATGTTTACCTTGGACTTCCAGAGACTGCACCAAGGATAGCAGTTAGAAAATCAGCTTAATGAAGCAACTGTAAAATTAAAAACAACAAAAACAGAACTGAAATATTTTGGTATTTTCTGAACGAGCAGACATTTTGGGAAGTATTCAAATTTTCTCTCAATTTTTTGCACCATTCTCAACTCAACTAAGTTTTAATCCCAAATTAATTGGGATCAGCTAAATGGATTCACTTTTTCCACTCAAAGCGATCTTGGCCACATCTTCGGAAAGATCTAAGGGCCTCTAAGTTATATTTTGAATTACTATACTCCATGTGAGTTTAGGTTTATCCTTCTCTTCTTACCTATGTCTACTCTAAAATTATCAAAAGTAATCTTTTATCAGATGTCATCAAGTTAATCTCTCAACCCCCAACCCCCCACCCCTGCCTAAAATGTAGAGTAATGGTTGCTGGGCCCTGCAGATGTAACTGTTAGTTTTCTTGCTTTGGTCTGACCCCTTTTAGCACAAAAAGAAAATGTAGAGTAAGGCAAGGGCATCAAATCTAGTGCCATGATTTACCAAACACATGCTCAAAATACTTTGTCCAAATAGCAGTCAGACAAAAACTCTAAATGAGCTGTTGGAATAATGCAGTGTATTACGTCCACTAAGATATAGTTTCTCCGCCATGCTGTCACTCCAGCTCCCAATACGTGAAAATCCTTTTTATCATAGAGCTAGAATTGTGATAAAAATAGAACTAGACATAACAAAATTGGAGAAATAGAGATGACTTTTTCTTCTTCTCGTGTCTGTTTTGAACAATTCCTTATTTCACAAAGATAGGTCATTTTGAGCTATCATTAGAAATCACTCCATTTCTTTTAAATCAATTCAAATTGATGGTTAGACTCGCAGAATTTCCCATCTGACACCAGCTTCTAACAGATACATATAATTGAAGTGATAATGAATAGCAATACCATAATCCTATCCAGTATGAGACAAGTTGAACATCATCTATCAAGTAGAATTTCTAAGCTGATCAAACAGGTTCCTGCTCGTCTTGATCAGAGCATCTGACAACAAACGCCAATCATTTTAAATGAATCAAACAAGCAATCCACGCACCCTTATCCCCTTCTCCATGCCCATGATTTAGATAGTTACAGTGACAGTACAAAGGTAATGACTATAAATAATAGTCCACCGGCAGCGCAACAACAACTGCACCCACCAAATGCAAAGAGGCAGCATGATCCGCAAGCTGTTTGATTAGGTATGCATGGGTTACAGAGCAAAAACACTAAAACAAGACAAACTTATAGTTGCATCTGTATTGACGTACTTATCCAAGGGGAGGGAAGGCATCACCCATCCTAGGTCATATCCTCCAAGTAAAATTTACCCATTCTATCATCCTAGAGATTAAAATGTTCCAGATGTAAAATAGAAATGAAGTTTGCAAAGTACTAACGTAATGCACTGTCCTCTCTGCTCTAAAAATTCAAATAAGCCGAAAAATTGAGGGAAATCCCTGTAACATCAAAAAAATATATATATACAAATCTCAAAAGTTTTGGAAGCAAAAACTTAGCATCAAAGGCAGGCTGACAAAAGTCAATGACAACCTTCCTCAGCCAAAAGCTAACAAGGGTTTTAAATTGCATCCATGGTCACAGTCACATGTAACGGTAGCGAGGCTATCGCGGCCATAACAGTACTGATCTACCATTATGCAATTTGTTTTTAAAAAAATTATAAAATGTTGCAAACTAAGAAATATTACCATAAGTCACTAAAACTGAGTTACAACAAACTAGTAAGTATAAAACAAAATAGATAGAGACATAACACATATAATTAACACACCTCCTTCAACACGTAAAAAGCTACTCTTTTAAACAAATATACTCTAGAGCAGCAAAACTTTATTTTTTTTCAAAAAAATGTTTATGGCTTTAGGGTCTAGGAAATTGAAAGAAGAAATGAATACCGTAAAATGATGAAGAAGAAATAATGAAAAAAGAGTACGCTCGCTGCTGTGTAGTAATAATGCAAAAAAGAGGACGAAATGAGCTGGCTGGGCAGGAGAAATAATCTGCTTTCTCCTGCACATCTGAAAAGTCAGAGCCGTCACATTAAAATATAACGGCTGTAATTTAAACAAAAAAAATGCCCATTAAATAACAGGCATAATGGTAACAGAAGGCTATTTTTCCATTCCATAATGCCGTTATTTAAAACCGTCATGAATTACTTATAATGAAATCATGAACTACTAAGAATAGTTGACATATTACCCATGCCTGTAAGAAACATGAACGTGTCCGTGCAGCAACAGCTGCAGACACCATTCTTGCAGCACGAACATTCTCAAGCCCAATGTTTTCAGCAAGCCCCACAATGAACTGCTGGGCATCTTCACCATCAATCTGAATAAAGGTAGAGTAACTTGGAGTGCTGCATGTTCATAAAGCAAGTTACACCAATAAGAAAGAACAAGAACATTTAAAATCCATGAATTACAAGTAATAAAAATGCCTCAAGCAAACCAAAAACGCAGACCTGCTGCATACATGTAAGATATAGTTAATCGATGCACGATAGAAAGCATCCCGTGTGTTGGTGGTGTCAAAGGAGACTTGCACTCCAGATGTCCTGCATATTCGACGTAACTGCTCACCATACAGGCAACAAGAAGTTTATTGCATATTGAGAATCAGCTAATGCAACCAAAGTATCATAATTGTCTAATAAAATTGTAAAAGAAAAAACCAATTCTAGAACTACATCCAATCTTAGCAGCAAATTTATAATCCAAAACAAATCCAATTAATGTACACTGAAGTTCAGATGTTAATGTGAGCACATCAGCATGAAGAAGAAGAAGAAGAAGCTCACAAAGTCATACAGATTACCACGGAAAGTGAATCACACATATGCTCATCAATCAGCTTGCACACAGGTAAGTTCTATCTAAATGAAAAACAAACACTGCATTCATGGAAGAAAAATAAACAATAACAGTTCTCTTTAACCCAGTCGTTCAATCTCCCCTAAATTTACACTATATACTAAAGCAGCAAACTAAGGAATTTGCTTCAATTTGAAATTTTACCTTTACAGATTAATTAAATCACCAACCTAGCCCCCAGATAGTAAAGGACCTACAAGGAGTAAATAGGTGGTAAAAAAGATAATAGAGAAAGTAAACAAAAGGAATAACTATTCCCCTACATACACCTACCCAAAATGGATATCTTGTGAAATCTCATTCCAAATCAATATGAAGTAACCTTGGACCACACATTAAAATACTAGAAACCTAGTAGATCATCAGCAACAGCATGTGACTGCCATCAAATTTTTGTTTGACCAAAGCCCATGTAACCCGTGTGTCTGGGCCAATTAAATAATCTGAGACCTAGAAGGGTAGGAATCAGAGAACAACAGGCACTTTCATTTGCAATATTTACATTACTTATTGGACAACTGCAATAACTGAAGGGATTATGTGGTCGTACAGTACATAATTAGAAACGTTTTATTTATTTATGTGACCACAAGTGATACAAACAATCAAGGCAAGTTAGCAAAGGATCCATTTCAACTTAAAGCCCACTCATAAGACACAAAAAGAAGCCCAAGGCATGTAAAAGGAAGTCCAAGTCGTGTGAATAAGGAAATAAAGCCCAAAGTCAAAGATTCTTGCAAGATTTTCTTAATTGGCAATATTTCTTAATACTATTAGGATTTTCTTATTAGGTTGAATCCTTATTTTTTTTTATTTAAAATTATTGTTTTTTAGTTAGGACAATATATTGGTCTAATTTTGTTGGTCAATCATAATGTTTTTTTAATTTTCTTATTTATTTTAGAATTGTCTTTTCCTTATTACATTAAGAAATATTGAATTCTGTTAGGGAATGTAAACTAAATCCTAATTAGTTTTGGATTAAGCATTGTACGGCTATAAATAGTTCTCATATTCAACCAAGAGGAATTCCTTCAATTAATATTATTATTGTTAGCAATTTTGCTTGTGAAATTAAATTCTCTTTTTGAGAATTGTTAGCAATTCTCTTAGTGAGATTGTTGAGTGAAAACTTAATAATTTCACAAACTTATTAATTCTTATATTAAATTGGCTTGGTTGATTTAGAGTCTGAATTAACACAACTTTGAATTTTTATAACTTAGATTGCTAGAAATAAATTTTCTAGATGTCTAGTTGAGATTTGAAGATCAAAACTCCAATACTTGGTTTGATAGATTTTAAGCAACTATTTTTTAGCATACAGATAAGGATAAATCCAACCTTATTCGTATCATTTGGTATCAGGCTTCAAATTAAGTAAGTTATCTCCAAAAATTCGTTATTTTTTGTGTTATTATTGTTTCTACAACAATTTGGGTCTTATCTCTTTCATAATGTTTTAATTCTGTTTGTTCTTATTTTATCATATTTAGTTCTATTCTTTTTTACTTTTCTTCCACCAAATTAGTTTGTTTTATAATATTTATTCATTCATTTGTGTTTAATTCCAATTCTAGACCATTAACGTAAAGAAAATCACAAAAAGATTATATATAGCAAAATTAGGAAGTTTTCTATTGTCATTTTGTTTCTTTGTGTTTCTTTCATCCCAATTCGTTTTTCTTTGTGTCCTAAGCATTCTTTGTGTGTCTAGGGCCGAACTGAATTCATCCAAATTGAAAGAAAAGTGCAAATTGTGATTAGCACTCAAATCTTTCAATTCAGCTTTCATTAATTTATTTGCATTGTTAAGTTGTTCTTTGTGTTTCTTTTGATTTCAATTTTGTTTTAGCTTAAAAAAAAAAAAGAAAGAACGAAAAAAATCAAAGTAAAAAATAAAAAAGAAAAGTCAAAAAAAAAAGGAAGAAAGAAAAGAAAAGAAAGAAATAAGGGAAACTAGAAATTACATAAAAATTTATTTTACGCCAAAAGAAGTTGATTTCAAATCTTTGATTTGCATTCAGCTTACACTTGATTTTTCATCAATTTTGAGTTCAAGACACCATCTTGCAACTCCTAAATTCTTTTTTATCTTTAAATTGCAATTAATTCTTCAAAAATTTATTTTTGCAACCAATTGTGTTATTTTTAAATCTTTTATTTTCTAAGTGTTTTAAGATTAGTTTTTACTTGTTTGTGTTTGATTTAAACTTAATTTGACATAAAATAACTTAATTCTCTAAAAGCTCAAAGAAAAAAAATTTGAAAGGTAAAAGGCAAGAGTGTGTGAGATCATAGAAGAGAAAAAGTCGTATTGTGTGAAACACGAGAGAAATGTCATCTTTTTTAGTGTAAACACGTGAGAGAGTGTTGTGAAGATTCTATTTATTTTCTTGCTTCTTCGCATACAATGACAGGTCTGGAAAAGATAAAAATGGATGAATTTACGTGGTTCATGAAAAGTGTGTTAGATCGAATGAAACAGTTGATGGATAATCTTTCAAATTTGAACTAAAATATGATCCGAGCTTGCAATGACAATTACAAGCAAAAAATGATAAAATTCTATGGAAAAGGTGGTCCTGAAAAGTACATAGCATGGAAAAAAGAGGTAGAGCTTGAGTTTGAATGCTACAACTATTCCGAAGAAACCAAGGTAATAACTGTTATTGATAGTTTTGAAGGTAAAGCATTGAAGTAGTGGGATCAAGTACAATCAACTAGAAGGTATTATGAATAAGACCCTATTTCCACTTGGAAAAAAGTGAAGTTAGTCATGAAAAATCAATTTAGAATAAAAAGAGACTTATTCAATTCTAAAGGTAATAATGAATGCTACCAAAAAGAGGAGGAGGCATGAGGCAAGCTAAGAAGAAACATCGAAAGGCTAGCATTGATGATGAGGTTCTTATTTCTAAAGGTACAATAGACATTCAAACTTCTTCTTTACATGATGATACAAATATTAAAAGCCAAGATTTGAACATGATTATACAAATAAAGAGGCTATGATTGCATTAAAGAATGGTGATAGTACTAGTTTACATAATGATAAGACATCACTATTAGCAGTTTGTTCTAATGTTCAAATTGTAAATTTCATACATGATAATGTACGTGTTGATAAGTTAAAAGAAAAAGAAATAAAAAGAGAGAGAGATAGTGTGCATGACAGTGAAAAAGAAAAAACTATTGCGCAGCAAAAGAATAGTTGTGTAGAAGAAATAAAAAGAGAGTGAGATAGTGTGCATGACAGTGAAAAAGAAAAAACTATTGCGCAGCAAAAGAATAGTTGTGTAGAAACAATAGAGAGGTATAAGCTTATATTGGTAAATGGAGAGGTTAGAGAGGATGCACCAAACCCAAGTGATGCGCATGTAAAAGGAGAGGGTGTGCAAAAGAAAACTCCTATATTAAAAGAGAGTGGTGAGATTAAAACCAATTCTTCCAATACCACAATCATGTTTTTGTTCAAAGGAATGTATTACACTATTAACGAAATTTACAATTTTTTGTATAGTGTTTTTGTGTCTCATTTGCAAGGTTATGAAGAATAGTTTTTAATGAAGGTGCCTAACAAGCAAAACAACATAACTCATACTACTTTTGATAATGGTGCTAAATTGAATAGTGAGGTTGAAAATTTGTGTAAAAGAGAGTTTTCTAATACTTATTTAGATGTTTGTGCTTATTTTACGTGTACTAGACGTAGTTCTTTTTGTTTTAAGTATTGTTTTTGTAATTTGTTTTCTTCTTTAAATACTTAAGCATTTTAAAGGATTTCTTTTGTTCTAAACATTTTTCTCCTTCTCTCAGCATTTCTTCTTCTTCAAATTATTTTTCATGTTTTTCTTTTGGTTTTCAATGTGATAGTTCTACTTATTCATGTTTTAACATTTTTAATCTTTTTTGTTTTAGTGATAAATGTTTTTCTTCATGTTTTTGTGTTTCAAATAACTTTTTTTGTTTTCAACGTTTGTTTCCTTTTAAATTTTGTTTTAGCGTGTTTTTTTTTAAATCTAGGAGTTTGACTTCTTGTAATTCTTATTTTTATAAATCTTCTTTTTATTCTAGAATTGTGTTCTTTTTAAAAAACTTTAGTTCTTATTTTTCAAAATTTTGTCTTTCTGAATGTTATTCTTTTTGTTTTAATGTTTATAAACCATTGTTTTATTCTTATTTCTATTTTACATGTTGGTTAGTAAGAAAGTTTTCTTTTGATTTCAAATATTTTTATGTTTCATGTTCTTATTTGATTTCTAAATCTTCTTTTGATAAACCTAGATCTTTTAGTGCTTTTATTTTAAAGAAAATTGATTATTTAGTATTTCTCCATACTATATGGAAAATATGTACTAGGGTTTCTTTTAGACGTTTGATTTTTATTCAAAATTTTTTACTAGATTTTTGCTAGATTTTGCGTATACTAACCTAATTGTAGGTGGTTTCGTGCATGTTGTATTTGATCCGAATGGAAAGACTTACAATTTGTGAGGTAAGTTTAATTAGGATTCTTTTTGTTACTTCTTATATTTGGTTTTTGTTTTCTCATAGATCTAGATTCGAGGACGAATCCTCTTGAGGAAGGAGAGACTGATGCAAACAGCCAAGGAAAGTTAGCAAAGGATCCACTTCAACTTCAAGACCCAATCCCAAGGCATGTAAAAAGAAGCCCAAGTCGAGTAAACAAGGAAATAAAGCTCAAAGTCAAAGATTTTTGCAATATTTCCTTACTTGGCAATGTTTCCTATTGCTATTAGGATTTCCTCATTAGACTGAATTCTTATCCTTTTCGATTTAGGATTATTGTTCTTTAGTTAAGAAAATATATTGGTCTAATCTTATTGATCAATCATAATGTTTTTTTAATTTTCCTATTTAGTTTATGATTGTTTTTTCTTATTACATTAAGAAATATTGAATTCTATTAGGGAATGTAAACTAAATCCTAATTAGTTTTAAATTAAGCATTGTAAGACTATAAATAGCTCTCATATTCAGCCAAAGAGAATTCATTCAATCAATATTATTATTGTTAGCAATTTTGCTTGTGAGATTAAATTCTCTTTTTGAGTTTAATAGTTTTTTAGTAGATTTGGTGAGATCGTTGAGTGAAAGTTTAATAATTTCATAAACTTGTTAATTTTGATTTTAAATTGGCTTGGTTGATTTAGGGTTTGAGTTAACACAACTTTGAATCTTTATAACTTAGGTTGCTAGCAACAAGTTTTCTAGAGCTCTAGTTGAGATTTGAAGATCAAAACTCCAATACTTGGTTTGATAGATTTTGGGCAACTATTCTTTAGCACACAGAGAAAGATCAATCCAACTTTGTTCGTATCAATAAAATTCATGATTAGAAACAAATTATTTATATATGTGATTGTATAAATACATGATAAGAAACAAAGTATTTGTTTATTTCTGAAGAGGCCCTTCAATTAATGCAGTTGTCCAAGAAGTAATCTAAATATTGCAAATGAAAGTACCTGTTGTTATCTTACCATACATTATATGATTAGAAACATATTATTTATTTATTTGACCATAAGATTCATGATTAGAAACAAATTATTTACATATGTGATTGTATAGTACATGATAAGAAACAAAGTATTGTATAGTACATGATAAGAAACAAAGTATTTGTTTATTTCTGAAGAGGGTGTGCGGTTGGGGGGGGAAGCATTAGGAAGAGTAGGCAAATTTGTTTTATCATGAATGTCACTGATCATGTTATCATGCAAAATCAATGCAACATATGACAATCAAAAGGGTCCAACTGCACTGACTTGGATTATATCATGCTCCGTAACATCCTTTCCGCTTGTTCTATGGTCCGCGATTGCTGGAAATCAAGTTGATGAGTTGCAAGTAGCACAAAAATAATGGACAGAGTATTTATTGAAATTTCAGAAATGCTTTTACCTGCAGAGAAAGAAAGTCCAGCAATAAAATACGAGAAAACAAATATTCATGGATAAAACACATGTTCCATCCATATTCAGAATACCACCTGCAACCAAAATCTATATGGTTCAGGCCAAATTATCTTAATAAATGAAAGAAGAATTGTGAGAAGACCAACCTCAAAATGGGGCCAACCCACCATATATTATTTTATCACAATTACCCCCCTTGGATAAAAGAAAGTAAATTGGATAAATTATGTCATACCCCATGATCTTTGGTGTTAATTTCAAGTTGAAGTCAATATTCAAACTGTTATAATGTCAACCCTAAACTTTCTTACAAACCTTTTGAATTCAAAAGCTTAAACAGTCATTTATTTCTCCACCAGATCTTGCAAATGAGGTATCTAAGGAAATCTCTCATGAATGAATTTACACATTTGATTTTTTTTTTTTTTTTTTTTACAAATAAAAACCAGGGCTTTTTATTAAAATAGGGAGTTTAAAAAAAAATCAGTGAAACACATAAGTTTGAAAATTATTTATAGAAATAGAGTTTTTTTGCCATTAGGAGAGAGAAAAAGGGAGAAAAAAAAAAGTCTCTTCTAGTTATTCTAGAGGACCAGTAGGACAGGAAATATTTTATGTTGTCCGATAGTTAAACTAGAGGACGACAAATTTTTAATCGCTTTCTCCCATCCTCTAGATTAACTAGCGGACGGGAGCTTTTTTTTTTTTTTTAATGCAATTCTCTAGTTTAACTAGAAGACGGGACCTGTAGTTTTTTTAATTACTTTTTTTTTATAATATAACTACAGTATTAATACAATACTTATATATTATTATATTAATATAATAATATTAATGATATAATTAATTACTATATTAATTATATATTACTATATTAACATTATAATATTGTTATGGCATATTAATGAGTACAATAACACAGGTTATATTTAAATGAAAATAATGTAATTAATAATTACTATATTATTACTATACTAATAAATATTAATTATATTTTAAGATATTATATTGATATAAGATAATTATTTAAAATAAATTAATATACTAATAATTATTAATTATATTTCAATATACTATATTGATATAAGAAACAAATATATAACCTAATTTTATAAAAGGCCATCCAATGCATGGCTATATTCTTTAATAAAATTGGAGAGTTTTAAAAAATACTTAATAAAATGGGTGGATTTGAAAAGTATTTAGGAATTATGGTGTTTGTTGCCACTAGAAAAGAGAAAAATAGTAAATTTTATTGGTTCTAAAGTCTGACCAATGGACCAGGCAGAGAAATTTGCAAGCCTTGTAAGTTTTCATAAGCTGCCACACGCAAGAGCAAGTCCTCTTGTAAGTTTTCATAAGCTGCCACACGCAAGAACAAGTCCTCTAGTAGAGGACCTATTGATATTCCTCCACTGATATTGTTATTATTATTCAATGGCATTTAAGAAATAAATATCTTCTATATGTTCTACATTTTGAAGAATAATTTTTTATGCGGTACAATAAGTTTATATCTTCAATTATACAAGTGACAAAAACTGACATGTAAATAATAGTCAAAATAATTTAACTTCAAATCCATAACTTCACTTAAATTTTTGACAAAGTATGACAAGTGAATTACAAAAATCACCTTCAACATTTGGCAAATTTTATACGTAATTCCTAACTTTTTCACAAATGAATTAAATGGTCATCAACTTTTCAATTTCACTACATTGTAAGCATTACATTAAAATCTCATATACTTTGGTCCCTAAAGTTTTTTCTTTGAAAGAAATGCATGCCTAATGAAAAAAAAAAATTACAAACTTAAAAATTTTTTCCCCAAATTCAACAAGAACATTGAAACTGATATGCAAATTTAATTGTTTGTTATAATTTCATCATTGAACTAAGATACTCAAATTGGCCATTAAAACCTATAAAAACATTAACATGCCAGTTACAGTATATTTGTAGTTATACACATTGAAAGACAATATTTTCTCATGTACCTCAAACATCAGAAAATCTTTTCCAATTGTATTCCAACATTGTAACCAGAAAACAAAAAGAAGTTATCCACAGAAAATGTTTTCCAAGGAAAACATCGTTGTGGATAAGTTATTTTTGGTGAAATAAACAGAGCCAGGTTAGATGCAAAGAAGAAGTCACCCATCATACAAAATGGCTTTTCACCCTTACCTTCATCACTCATTAAAACTTGCCAAATGAGGGCCAAGAAAGGAATATCCACACCATCCAACAAGTTATGAGTACTAACGCTTATGACTATGATTGCAATTTAGACATGTTAGTGATTCAAGGATGTGCAGTTGTACTTTAGCAATATATCAAAGCAAAATATGAAAATGGAAAGCTTTTGCGTTATCACCAACCATTAATTCAAAAGACATACGATAACAGGGGAAATGGATAAGAAACCAAGGGAGAAATTGATAAGAAACCAACCTCTAACTAATCTGTTGGCCTCCCTCTGGTACTCCTGCTTATGCACCACCAAGTCCTGATCTTTCGTCACCGAAACCGACCACCATGTGGGCAACTTCCCTTCATTCCTCACGCTATACCTCCTCCACTCATCTCTTCCCAACTCCGACTCGAATACGCAACTCGAATTATCCAAAACCGAAGGACTTTTCTTCCTCTTGAAATCTTCTTTCGTTCCCATAGCCACAACCACCTCCCTCCCTCCAAGACTCCGGTCCCTACGAACGACAACATTATTCTTATTCGCAACCCTGAACCTGCTCCTAAACCCCAACCTCAATCTGATCAAAACCCTAATGGCAGAAACTAAAACAAACCCACAAAGCAAAACGGCGCTGGTGAACCACAGCGTCGATTTGCGACATGAGACGACGATCCGGTTGTTGTTGTCGAGCGTGATTAGGGTTTTTAAGTCGTGAAACGCATCGTCGGTTAGCGATGATATATGGTTGACGTCGAGGACTAATTTAAGACTTTCGTTATCGTTGGTTTGGTCATTATTAGGTAGTGACCGTTTGACATCCGATGTTCTGGTGTTCCGGTTTCGGCGAGAACGGCGTCGTTTGACGGAGAATGAGTTGTGGGGGAATCTCTTGGTGAAGGAGAAGTGCTGTGCAGAAGAAGCGGAGTAGGAAAGGGCGTTAATTGAGTTCATTGAATTTCAGTCCGAGGAAAAATGAGAGCTGATTTTGCAGATAGATATTCTCTCCACCCGGGGAACATTCATGATTTTGGATGGAGGTTATTTTCCCCAAAAACAAAAAAAAAAAAAAGTTGTCCTTAAAAAAAGATTTATATATGGGTATATTTTTCTAAAAAAATTACTTCACTTTAAAATAAATTTTTTTATATAAATTACAACAAAAAGTAGATGGAATTGAACTCGGAAATTAGCTCTGAAAACATATATAAATCATTTTGTTAAAAAAATTATAACATTAATTTAAAGAATAAATTAAAAAATTAGTATAAATTTGCACCTTTTCAATATTATCCTTTTCATTTTTATCAATAGAATATATTAATTTTTAAGATTAAATATGATCACTTTTTAAATTTTTATTTTTATATTAAATAATTTTTTATTGTATTTTTTATATCAAGAAGAATATTCACGTGTTGTTGTAAGTTATTATAATAAAAGTTTAAATACTAATAAACATATATAATCAATTAAATGAAAAGAACATAATTCTATTAATTTATAAATATTTAAAATATTTTCAACACATGCACTTCTATTGATATCATTTTTATTCACAATTATTTATACATTTTTTGTGTTATTTTATTTTTATATTTTTTAATAATAATACTAATAATAATGGCAATAATAATAATAATAATAATAATAATAATATTATTATTATTATTATTATTGTTATTATCATTATTATATAATATAATATAATAATATTTTATAATATAATTAATAAATATTATTCAATAGTACTAAATAATTATTCTCTTATCTTAAAAAAAAGTACTTAATAATTATAACATATTAAAAATTCAAAATATGTAGTCTATGATAATAAAAAGTTAAGAAATCCAACAATGATCTAATTACTCA
>CATIWR010548202.1:0-50668 GCA_949677035.1 Omphalea diandra
CATCAACTTCTTTATTTCTTCTTGAGGAAATGATTCAATTCTGCAAAAACAACATTTATTTGAAACATTAGTGATGATCAATCTACTTTGTCAAGATCAAAAGAGATTTTAAACATAGGATTAAGTATCCTAGTCCAACAATTCTATTAGATCCCTAATCCTTGTCTAATTGATTCCTGCCACAAATACTACTATCAAGTTACTAAGATGGTCAATTAATCCCTCTTGAGTAGAAATTGACATGCAAAAACATATTAACTAAAGGTTCCTTAACTCAAAAGCCAAACATCATGTAAATTGCCTTTTAATTCAAGACTCTAAAGATAGTAATGAATTCTTGAGGTTTCTCAACTTAATAACAAATCCAAGGAATTGTTGAAAATTTCATTTCATAAAAAGCACTTCTTGATTGTCGATTCACAAACCTAAGATTATCAATGGCTAGTTGATCAAACAAGTAAGAGTCAATAATTGCTAGTACCAATGATGTAAGCATCCAAATAGATTTAGATTAAGAAAATCTAATGAAATTTATATAAGATCCATTTACAACCATAGCTAATAAAAGTTTAGTTCATGACAAAATAAAGAGAAGAATAAAAGACAAATAAAATAGCTTCAAGAATAGCCATGGATTTCTTCTTGATTGTTTGAATTCTTGCACCTTCTCTCTCTAAAATTTTGATATAGCCCTAGCTTGAGTGATCTTCCCTCCTTTTGATTATTGCCTCATGCTTTAATTCTTGCTATCTTTTCTCTTTAAATAGTCCTCTAAACACCCTCTTAAAAAAGGAAGCTTGAATGTCCCCCCAAAGGAAAATAAATCCCTTATAAATATAAGTTGTGATTCTAATTTTAATGTTACGCATGGTTATGCTTTCCTGCGATAATTGTCTTTGAGTTTCCTTTCATGTGTATGGCTACGTTGAATGTTTCTGCACTTATCAACGTCTTTGTTCCAATAATGGCACGACCATGTGCTTAGGAACATGGTCGTGCTTCATCTCGATGGTCTTTCACCCTTAATGAGGCATGGCCATGCGCATAGTCATGCTTCACTTCTTTTTCTTATAATTTTCTTCCTTCTTTGATTTTTTGCCTACAACACAAAATAACTTTAACGAGGTTAAATTTAAGGGATAAATTAAGCATTATTTCATAAATTTGGGTGGGAATAATGTATGAACTATTATAATATAAGATTACACAAATTCCCCTAAACTTAAACTCTTGCTTATCCTCATGCAAGGATGATTCTCTTAAGATGTAAATTTCACAATTCCATTAACTAAGATCATGTGCTAGGTTTTGAAAAGAAGATTTTTGTCAGCTATAACCATGAATTTCATTACATAAGCAAGATTACTTATTCAAAATAAATTTGTTCAATATTGCTTTCAATAATTCAAACACAAATAAAGTATGTGTGTGCCTTGGCTTCATTTTTCATGTAATATTTTAACTTTCTTTCCCATATAGTTTTAACAAAACGCCATATTGATTCTAAGAATCACATATGACCACAGACAAAATTCATCCACCTTATCCACTAATGTAGGTCCTTACCAACCTTGAAGATCATGAGGTATTTTGAAAGCTTTTAGTGTAAGGCCTAAGCACAAGGGTAATAAAAATGTGGTCAAGTCTAATGAAAGAGAATGTTCATTAAGAAATTAGTTATATGAATGATGCAAAGTGTGATGAAACAATTTATGTGCATAACTCATACTCATAAAGCTTCTATGCTATCCTTTTGTTTTCTCTTGGTGGCTTGATTTTTTTTCTCAAGAATTATGAGTGTAAAATATTATACTAACAATAAGCCAACCCCAAATTTGAATTGATCTCCACGGAGTACTTTTAACAATGAATGATCCTTCCATTTTTCTTTAAACATGCTCATTACTGACTTAACACACAACACTTCATTATATGACCACATCCTAACTTACATTCTCTAGATAAGGGATGTGAAATTTTATTTAAGGTATATGGTTATGATGTAGGATGTGGGTGAAAGAAGGAAGGCTATTGATAATCTCTAAGGAGTATTTCCATAAGGCTTAAAGGGATAACAAGTAACTATGAAATTCAAGGTATAGATGGGGAATAATAGGGCAACCAAAGAATGCCTTAATCATTTCTCCAAGATTGTTAAGTCCTTGGATATTTTCTCAAAGGAAGTTTTATTAAGTTCTAATGCATGTAGAAGTTTTATTTTGCCAAACATAAGTATGATTGAAAAATCTCATAATGCAATCCCAATTATCTCAAGTGTGCTTAATGTTTGTTCTCATGTGCTTAATTAATTGCCGATAAAAACATGCTAAATTATGAATAATTATTATCGTAAGTAAGGTTAACTTAAGTAAATCAAAACTATGGTTATCAATTTTCTTCATTGAATGTTCACTTTAAAACTTAACAGCAAACTCCTAACTAAAAGAATTAAGAAAACGTGCATAAACAAAATCATGCTCAAAATTAAAGCACTATTGCCTACAAATGCTCCCAAACTTGAGGAATGTTGTCCTCAATGATAAGACATAAAAGAAGAAAATGAAAAGTAAGGAAAGTTCCCTTTTTAGAGGGGTAACATGGTCAAAATAGGAGCTGTAAGAACAAAGATTCACAAAAAGGTTTGAAGCTTGATGTTGGTCCCAAAAGGAAAACACCATGACAATCAAACACAAGTCTAAGGATCTATGGTTCCAGCAAGGCATCATAAACAAGCTCAAATAAAATAAAGAAAACAAATACAAAGGAAGAATAAAACATAAAGATAGTAAAAGATGGATGGTTAATCTTGGGGCGGGAGAGCCATAGGGAACCCAATGTGGTTGAGTTATACTTGAAGACCACTACTCGTATCGGTGGTTTTTCTATCGAGGGTAGCGAGGTTTAAATGAACTTTATCTTTGAAAGCCTATTCCCTTTGGTCTATATGCTCTAATTGCGACTCCAACCTTGCCAACACACTTTTTAAAGGACCAAAAGAAGTAGGATGAGGCAGAAATGCCTGCGAAGAACTCCTTTTAAGGGGAACCTTGGATAATCTTAATCATTAACAACTTTCGAGTTTGGCTTTAATGCATAAGAAGTACCTTTTCGCACCCTAAGCCCTATTTGCAACATGGTATCAAAAAAGAGCAAACTATGACCTTTCCCTTAAGTTAAACCATTTATTTTAAAAGAATAAAAAAGGCCTACATAAGGTGTGATACAAGTGACGAATCCTCCGACTAGAATAGCCCATGAATCCTTCTTCAAGACATTCTCCATGTGCTAGATGATTTGCCAAGTTGTGTTAATGGCTTTATTATGTTGAATACACCATAAAATAATAATTCTATATGGTTTACCACCCCATTACTCTTCCCTCTTTATCGAATCCGATGACACACAATACATATACTTCAAAGCTGGGTCTCGAATCTCTCTTACCTTGCTAGTCCCAACCACATAAGGTTTATGCCCTCCCTAGGATGCCTAAGTAGCTTGATTGTCAAAGGTCAAGAGAAAATTAGTTAACCTTTCATTCATTAACTCAAAGGCCTTAGCAATCTCATAAAGGGAAAATAAATCTTACCATAAAGTTAGAAGGTTATGGTTCCAAAAGGTTGAATCCCTTCACCAAAATTAGTTTCAAAAAAATAAAGAGCTTAAGAATTCTAGGGTCAATTCTTTATAGGTTTAAGGATAAAGTTGTATAAAGTTTTCCCATTTAAGAATTTTCAAGAACTCTGTGAATGGATCCAGCAAACCCACCTTTACTAATGCTCCTATATCAATGAATTAAGTTTGAAAAATAGAGCATTTGGAAAGCATCTTATACCTTGTCTCATGCTCTTTAATGGTGAATTGAAATTTTTCCCCAAATAGAGATTATGCGTGGAGGGGTCCCCCTTGCATTTGGCAGTGGTCTTGAAGCATTTAGACATGAGTATGAGTGAATTAAAGAGTAAATAAAGTAGGGTGAATTAGAGAAAAAGAGTGATATTTTTAGGGGGAGATTTGGGTGAAAAGGCCAAACTTAGAAAGAGTAAATGAATGACACAAGGGTGCTAGGGTTTGGATATGAGAAAGTGATGAGAGAGAAAGGGGCATGAGGGTTTAAAAATAGGTTTTTAAAATAGCCTAACCATGCGCATGGGTGTTAACACTCTTTTTTTAACCTTGATTTCTTTATCTTGGAGCATGGATGTTTACATGACTTGACTATCAATATGGCCATGAATTTTACCCTTCATAACATCTTTTACATCTCATAAACATAAAATAACGAAAATCAACTAAATTCAAGAACATTGCAAGACATCATGATAAAGTAAAAAATGAGAGGAAAAAAGAACTCTCCCAAACTTAGCTTAACAATTGTAACTTATTTTCCTTGCTTAGGTCATTTACACAACCAACACATCGACACAACAACTTAAAATATAAAATAAGACAAGAAGAAACAAAAGCACACAAGTAAGAAGGAGAGGAGAAAATAATGGGATTGCTCTAAAACATTCTAGTTTAAGGTATTTAGCTTTACCATTTTGCTGGCTTGCTATGCGAAAGTGTAAGGGAGGTAAAAAGTCTCCCCCCTTTGTGCATTCTCTTATTCGTAGTATGACTTCAATCAATGTTCATTGACTTTAAAAGTCTCATCCTTGAAGTTTGCAATTTCAATAGTAAGATAAGAATAGACTTTGACTATAACAAATGGTCTTGACCACCTAGACTTAAATTTGCTCAGAAAGAACCACAACCTTGAGTTAAAAAGGAGCACTTTTTTTCCTTCCTTCAATTCTTTTTTCAAAATGTAGCTGTCATGCCACCTTTTAGTCTTCTCCTTATTAATCTGATTGTTCTTATCAGCTTAGAGACATAAAGACATGAGTTTATTAAGTTAGATCTTTATCTTCTATTTTGTAAGATCCAAATTGAAGTTAAAAACTTTGATTGCCCAATA
Source organism: Omphalea diandra (assembly GCA_949677035.1). Lineage (NCBI taxonomy): Eukaryota > Viridiplantae > Streptophyta > Magnoliopsida > Malpighiales > Euphorbiaceae > Omphalea > Omphalea diandra. Next base: position 4,961 of record CATIWR010548202.1, read on the forward strand.
AACCCAATTCTCTAATTTGATCAGTAAGTGGCAAGCCTTCCCTAACACCAAACGATAAGGTGTGGTGTTAATCGGTGTTTTGTAAATTGTTTTATACTCTTAAAGAGCATCAAAAGGCTTTAAGGACCAATGCTTCCTTAAAGAGTTGACCGTCTTCTTGAGAATGTGCTTGATCTCCCTATTGGACACTTCTGCTTGTCCATTTAATTGGGGATGGAAAGGCTTTGTAACTTTATGCGTTACGCCATACTTCTTAAGTAAAGACTCAAATTGCTAATTGCAAAAGTGAGACCCCTTATTGCTTATAATTGCATACGACGCTCCAAAAGTAGTAAAGATATGATTCTTTAAGATCTAAAGCACTACTTAGCAACATTAGTCAGGGTAACCATGACTTTAACCCATTTAGACACGTTGTCAATCGCTACCAAAATATTTTAGTTCCTAAATGACTTAGGGAAGGGCCCATGAAGTCAATTGCCCAAATGTCAAAAAGTTTAACCTTAATCATAGAGTTCATTGGCATCTCATTCCTTTTAGAGATATTTCCTATTCTTTGGCATATATCATAATCCTTGACAAAAGCAAAATAATCAGCAAGTAGCGAGAGCTAAAAAATCCACTTTGCAATACCTTTGTTACGATTTTAGCAGAACCAAAATGTCCCCTATTTTTATAGGTATGACAATGGACAAAATGTATCCCATCTCCTTTTTGGTACACATCTTCTTATAATACCATCAACATATTCTTTAAATATATAAGTTTCTTCCCAAAAGTTAAATTTAATATCATGTATGAAATTTGCCTTTTGATAAAAAGAAAAATTGTGAGGAACAATGCCACTTATTAAATAATTCATAAAATATGCATACCATGGAGTTTGGAGAGCTTTCAAAGGGAAGAGTTACTCACCTAGAAAGGTTTCATTGATCGGGATGCTTACCTCCTCCTCTTATGTATGCTTTAGGTGCGAAAGATGATCGAAAACCAAGTTCTCCATTACCTTCTTATCTTTGATCTCCAATTCAGACTCTTAGAGTAAAAGAATCCATCTTATTAGCCTTAGCTTTATGTCTTTTTTTTTTTTTTGGCAAATAATGGATTGCTATACGATCAAATATAAATAATTACTTTAGAGTTGAGTAAATAAGATCTAAAATTATCAAATGCAAAAATAATATGTACGAGTTCTTTTTTTGAAGTGGCAAAGTTTTGTTATGCATCATTGAAAGTTTGGCCTGCATAGAAAATGACATGAATTTTTTGTCCCTTCTTTGCCCCAAAACATCCCATACGACATAATTGCTCATTTCACACATTAACTCGAATGATAATGCCCAATCTGGCTTTGTCATGATTGGTACGGAGATGTGTTCCTTTTTCAACCTATGAAAAGCTTTGTGATAATCATCAATAATGGTGAAAGGAACATCCTTAACTAATAAATCATAAAGAGGTTTAGAAATCTTTGAGAAATCCTTGATGAATTGTCGATAAAATCCTAAGTGGCCTAAAAAACTCCTTATCCCCTTTACGAACGTTGAAGGAGGTAATTTTTTTATGACTTCAATCTTTGCTTGGTCCACCTCAATTCCTTTTAATGAAATCTTATGCCCAAGCACATTACCCTCTTGTACCATGAAATGACACTTTTCCAATTAAGTACAAGGTTTATCTTTTCACATCTCTTTAAAACCCTGTTAAGATTAGCCAAACAAGCATTAAAGGTATCACCAAATATAGAAAAATCATCCATGAATATTTTTATCATTTACACTATCATTTCAAAAAATATAGTCGTCATGCATCGTTGGAAAGTGGCTGGTGCACTACATAGGCCAAAGGGCATATGCCTATAAGCAAATGTACCATATGAGCATGTAAAAGTTGTTTTCTCTTGATCCTTCGGTGCTATTTGAATTTGTTAGTAGCCCAACTACCCTTCTAAGAAATAATAGTACATATATCCTGCAAGTCTTTCCAACATTTGATTAATAAAGGGCAAGAGGAAGTGATCCTTGTAGATTGTAACATTGAGCTTCCTATAGTCAATACACACTCTTCAACCTGTCACAGTCCTAGTGGGGATAAGCTCATTATTTTCATTGGTCATAATCATCATCCCTTTTTTTTTAGGAACTACTTAAACTAAACTAACTCATTGGCTATCCAAAATAGGGTATATTACCGTCGTATCTAACAATTTAACTACTTCCTTCCTAACCACCTCCTTCATGTTAGGGTTAAGCCTTCTTTTATGTTTTATAGTGGGTTTGTGATTGTCCGCCCTTAAAGTTTTATGCGTATAAATAGTAGGACTAGTCCCTCAAATGTTCACTATGGTCTACCCTAAGGCTCTAATCCTATTCCTTAACACCCTCAATAGTTTTTCCTCTTGTGTTTGGGGATGCTTATTAAAAATGATAACTGGTAGGGTCTCATCATTACCCCAAAAAGCATAACTGAGGTGAGGAGGTAAAAGCTTAAGTTTTAGGTGAAAGGGTTTAAGAATTAAAGGTGGTGTCACTTTAAGACATCTCTTATAGTTTTAGAAGAAGAAGAAGAAGAAGAAGGAGCATCACATGTTTCTAAGGTTGGAATACTTACCTCTTCGATGTGTTTCCCTTTTCCTTCCTTGGTACTTACCATTCCACCATTTCAGTTTTTGAAGTTCCTACCTTTTCTTGAAATACTTACTTTGTGTAATCATTGATAACACCTATCCTCAACACCGTTAATCTTCCATAGGCTTTTTCATCGCCTTGTACATATTGAAAACCACCTCTTCATCTCCTACTGATAAGGTGAGGGTGCCTTCCTTAACATTAACCAAAGCACCATCGATTACTAAGATCAGTCGTCCTAAGAGTAATGTAATCTCCCTATCCACTTCCACATCAAGAACTACTAAGTCCACTGGGATGATGCACTTACCTACTTTGATAAGCACGTCCCCTACAATTCCCTTAGGATAGTTAATTGAATGATTCATTAGTTGAAGAGAGATCTTAGTAGGTTTAATTTTGCTAATACCTAATTTTTCAAAAATAGACAAAGACATTAAGTTGATGTTGGATCTTAAATTTTAAAGAGCTTTTTCAAAAGAAACATGGCCAATATCACAGGTTATGGTAAAACTTCCTAGATCTCCTATTTTAGGAGGCAACTTGTTAAGTAAGATTGCACTACATTCCTTGGTCAAGGTGACTCTCTCACATTCCTCCAATCTTTTTCTTTAAAAGTATGTCCTTCGTGAACTTCATAAATTTAGGCATTTGGGCAAACACTTCCATAAATGATATATTGATTTGGATTTTCTTAAGCATATCGAAAAATTTTACAAGTTATTGGTCCATCGAACTTTGCTTAAGCCTTGAAGGAAAGGGAATAGGAGGTACATATGGTTTTACCTTTTCTTTAGTTTTGACCTCCAAAATGGTTTCTTCTTTTTTATACTTTACTTTTCCTTTTTACACTTTTTCCTCCCTTTCCTCCCTAGGTTGAAGTTACTTACCACTCCTTAAAGTGATCACTTTCACTTGATCCTTTGGGTTGGTTTTAGAGTTGTTAGGTAAGGTACCTTGGGATCTAGAGCTAAGGCTTTAGTTATTTGTCTCACTTGAATCTTAAGGTTATGGATGGAGGATGAGTGGTTTTTATTAGCTTGATGCATTTTAGCCTATATTCTCCTTATGTTATTAAAGCTTAGAATTGTTAGAGGTGATGAATTTCTTTAAGAGGTTTTTAGGCTTTATTTCTTTTCTTAAGGTTGGTAGTTTGGTGGTGGGGTTGAAAATTAGGTGGTGCTCCTTGAGCTTTGGGTTTAAAGTGTTTTTGGTAGACCAAGAAAAGTTTGGGTGATTACGCCAACCTAAATTATAAGTTTTTGAGTATGAATTATTGGGTTGATGGTTAAATTTTCCCATATAGTTTTCTTGCTCTTGGGCAAAAGGATTCCTTGCTTGGTAATCAACACTTTTATACCCACTTTCCTGATAAAATTCATAGACAACCTACATGAAAAGAGAAGACATAACATTACACGTAAAAGCATTCAACTGTTTAGAGAAGGTAGATACCTGAGCTTGCAAGGTTTGAAGGGCATTTATGTTGTGAATCTTCACTATTTTCTTTGGCAAAGTTTTCTCATAGGCTTGGCAGTTGTTGTTTGCCATAGTTTCATTCAACTCATAGGCTGCATTGGTTGTTTTATCTAATAAAGATCCCCCTACTACTGCATCTATGCCCAAATAGTCCATTATAGAAGGTGTGCACGATTGACCATTTTAGAATTTGATGATTTTGCCACCTTCTAAAAAGATCCTTAAACCTTTCCCAAGCCTCATTCAAAGTTTCCCCATCTAATTGGTTAAAAGTTATGATCTCGTTTCTGAGTCTAGCTATTTTTTATGGAGGGAAGTATTTAGCTAATAAGGCTTAAGAGAGTTACTCCTAAGTAGTGATACTCCTTGGTTCTAAATAATTGATCCATACCTTAGCTTTGTCCTTGAGAGTGAATGTGAAAAGAAGTAGTCATATTGCTTTTGCAGATATTCCGTTTTACTAAAAAGTGTCACAAATTTCTAAGAATTTAGCTATGTGTGCGTTTGGATCTTTTTGAGAGAGGCCATGGAACTGGAGCGTATTAGTGAGCATTTGAATGAATGCAAACTTGATCTTGAGTGATAGCCAACAGTAATCCTTTAAAAGGCGGTGTGGCAAAGTCTTTTAAAGGTAGGTCTCCTTGGTTTTCTATCTCTTGAACTTGTTACTATTCTTGCCTTCTTTGGTTTAGGCTGCGTCTAATTTCTGGATAAGTAGGAAGAAAATCTTCTTCATTTTCTTGATTTCGAGTTTTAGTCATACACCTGAAATAAGAGACAAGAAAGAAAGTTAAAATAAGAAATTAAAATTTTAGAGTAATGAAGAAATAATAACTTAGTATTAAAGCCATAGATCCTCGATAATAGTATTAAAAATTTGATGATGGTTGCATGTTATAGAAGAATCCCTAAGCTACATGTGTATAACTAAGAAGTAATAAAGTGTACTTTACGAGTACGAATATCGTTCCCATGAGGATCAAATTTATTTACTAAGTGTCTTGTATCTTATATTATCTAGAGAATCAATGGTGGAGGGTAATTCTAATTATAAATAAATAAAACAAAGGACAAAACTAATAAAGATGAGATATAGTTAATGGATAAGAATAGTTAGGGGTTCAATTTCACTTGATAACCTTCTATTAGATCCCAAATCCTTGTCTATTGATTCATGCAACAAATGTTACTATCAAACCACTAAGGTGGTCAATTAATCCCTCTCGAGTAGAAATTGACACGAAAAAACATATTAGCTAAAGGTTCCTCAATTTAAAAGAATTTAAAAGCCAAACATCATGCAAATTGCCTATTAATTCCAGACTTTAAGATAACAATATATTGTTAAGGTTTCTCAACTCAATAAAACATCAAAGGAATTGTTGAAAGTTCCTATTGGACTAGGTTGGTCAAACCTATTTCGAAACTCTCTTTTGATCTTGATAACATAGATTTAAAGGTACTAATCATCTTATCTAAGCGTTGTGATGATAAAGTTGAGTTAGATTATTATTAGAAGTTGAATGGAGAGGAAAACCAAAGTTGGTTGGTAAGTCGTGATCACTACTAATCAATCTCAACCGCGATGATGTCTAAACTTAGAGAATTTTCTGGTAGTTGGTTTCGTGGTAGGCTGTCATGGTGTAAGTCCCGATCGCAACACTCAAACCTCTATTGATGCTCCTCTGTTGATCAACCAAAGATTGCCATATGGTTATGAAGCTGTTTGTCTATTTGAATGTTATGACCGTGATAGTATTGTGGTGACCATGACACATCTTCCAAAATCAACAGTGTAGTTCATATTCCATGAATCTCGACTACTAGCATTGTTATGACTGTGACTTATCCATCATAACAAAGATCATAAAAAACACAAAATGGGGTTCCAACGGATAGTTTGATGAAGAACCCATCACATGCTGCCATGTTGACAAGCCGTTAAGTACAGATAAAAATCTCGACCACGACATGTCATATTCCAAAGCGAAACATGAGTCGCGACCGTAAAATGGATGTCTCAACTGCGACCTGTGTTTCACAAGCATTAAATGCTGGATTTTGCCAACAACTTTGGAGATTATGAGATAGTTTTGTCTCTAATGTGTCTTTAGTGGATATAACTTATAAATACTCCACAAAATAGATATAAGTGCAGGAGAATAACATTTACTACGATAAAACCTTTATAAATTTGTTTCTTAATCTTCTCTCTTCTAATTATTCTCTTTATCATTAAGTTGTAAGAAGTTTAATGTGAGCTTTAAACACCATTTGGGATTGGGTTTGAGAGTAAGCCAATAGAAAACTCTTGTATAGGTTTAACTGTTAGCCCGGGGAAACACTTGTAAGGTTATGTGTGAGACTTTACAAAACAAAAGTTATAAAGTTAGGTGTAAGCTTAAAAACACCATTTGACATTAGTGGAACACCTAATTGAAAGAACTAGGCAGTGGATGTAGGGTTGGTTAATTCCTAAATCACTATAAATTCGTATGTACTCTATTCTTCTCCTATTTCTTCTAAATTATAAATAACTTACCTTCCCTTAAAAATTTTTAATTACCCATCAATTGAACTCCCTTTCTTAGTGCACAAAGGCTAAGAAGTGGTATTAAAGCTTAGTCTCAAATAAAGCCTTAATTGAGTAAGAAAAAATAATGGCATAAGAAGGAATCCATATTCATCTCAAGCCCCACTTTGATGGATCTGACTATACTCTTTGGAAGTATATAATGGAGTTCTATTTAGATAGCTATTTGGTGGATTTGTGGGATATTGTAGCAAAGGAATGGAAACCTCCAACCAAAGTGGTAGATAGTAGTGAAGCGCTAATGCCAAGAGAAGAATAATTGGGAGCATATAAAAAGTCAAATTGTAACAACATCAATAGAGGATATTGGTAGAATGCAACATTGCTTGACCATCCATGGAATATGGAAGGCCTTGGAGAACTACCATAAGGGTGTTATACTAGTGAAATCAAGTAGATTGGAGATGTATGTGATGAAATGGGAGCTTTTCATAATGAAAGAAAATGATCACCAATATGACAAATAAAATCCTCTCCATTGTAAAAAACATGAAGAAGTTTGAAAGAATTTGCACAAACTATGAGGTAAATACTAAAATTCTCAAATCTCTTTCTCTTGAAAAATTTGGTGCTAGAGTTTATAACATATAAAAATCTAATCCGTAGATTGAAAAGGTGCAAATGGATGTCTATATTGGCAATTTACTTCCTTATGAGCTAGCCATAAAGAAGGATGAAGAATGAAGAAAATGAGAGGGCAAGGAGACAAGAATGAAAAAGTTAAAAAGAAGACTCTTGCTGTCAAATCCTTAAATAAAGATAAAGAGGTAGAAGTTAGCACTAGTGATAGTGATAAGAGTGAAAAGGAGGAAGAGGAGCTAACAATGTTTTTAAGAAGAATTAAGGAGCTCATAAGCAAAAGAAAAGATAAAAGAAACTTCAAAAGAACATCCTCAAACTTTAAAGAAAAAAAGAAGGATGTGACTTGCTTTGAGTATGGGAAGCAAAGACATATTAAATTTGAATGCCTCAAATTGAAGGAAAAGAAAAAGTGGGATAAGGTAAAGAATAAGAGCTTTAAGGCTACATAGGATGATAACTATAGTGAGGACAAAGAAGATGAAAAAGCTGCCATCCTATATTTTGTGGCACAAGAGGACTCTTCAAATTAGGAATGCACTTTTTCGCATTCTTGTCATGATTATAAGGGCTTAGATGATGTGGGTGATGAGCTTCTTGATGCTCTAACCTTAAAATGCGATAAATTCAAATCTTAAATGAAAGCTTACAAGAAAAGTGTTCAAAACTTGTGGATGAATTTAAAAACTTAAATGATCTTGTAAGTGACTTGAGGACTTTTAAAGGAGAGAACATAAAAAATCTTTCCAAATCTTTATCCTCTTTTGATTCTTTGAGAAAAGAAAATGACACCTTAAAAGACAAAGTTGTTGAACTTATAAATTCCATCTCAAGACTTCACAAAGGGAAAAAAGCCTTACATACTCTCATTGTATTTCAAAGAGCACCCTTAGTGAGATATGGTTTAGGGTTTACTAGAGCTTCCTCATCTATATCTTCTCCTCCTATTTTCATTAGAGCTTCTACACCACAAACTTCTAGCATTGAGGTTGTTAGGAAGAATAGTGCTCTTAACACTAAGTCTTCCTAGCCGAAGGACAAAGGGCAGGCTTGCCAAGGCTCAAGAGCTACCCCTCAAAGAGTAAATCATACATACATGTACTCAAGGAGACATGCCTTAACACACACACACACACACACACATAAAAACTTCTATTATATCCCTCACTCATGCACTTACATGCATTCACGCAACTAAAATGTGAGAAAGTCCCTACTCATACTATGGTTGTGCATAAAAGGAAAACTTGCAAGTCTAAACTCTAATATCACTATTGTATGAAAACTGTCCATACAAATATCTCTTGTTATATTAGGAAGGCACATGTAAAATTAGATGACCCTTCTAAGCCTAACCCCCAAGAGCCCAAGTATGTTTGGGTACCAAAACAAAGGTAAATTGTTTTTGTGTTGTAGGAATGCTTGAAAACCACCAAATATGATAAGGATTGGCATGTCGATAGTAGATGCTCAAAGCATATGACCGAAAATAAAAGCTATTCACTTCCATAAAAGAAACAGATGGTGGTAATGTCATATGTAAAAACAATGCTAAGGGTAAAGTAATTGGTATTGAAATTATTAGTAAGAAAGGTTGCTCTCTCATTGATAATGCTCTTTTAGTTAAGGGATTAAAACACAATCTATTAAGTGTAAGTCAATTATGTGACAAAGGTAATAAAGTCACCTTTGACCTTACCTTGGTGGATAAGAAGGTAGTCTTTAAGGGTGAAAGAAGAGGCAATACCTATTTAATTAACTTAGACAATTTAGATAACCAATCCTTTATGTGTCTTGTCTCTATTAGCAATGAATCTTGGCTTTAGTATAAAAGAGTTAGACATACTAACATATAGCTTCTTCAAAGTTTGTTAAAAAAAAAAAAGAGTTAGTAGACGGTCTTTTAGCCCTTTTGATTGGTGGTTCTAGCCAAAGGATGCCCCTTTGGGGTTGGTCTCATGTCATTCATGCCCTTTTGGCATGTTAAAGGTGACTTGATAGTTTTAGAGCCCTTCTTCTATCTTGGAGGGTTTTGTTCTATCTTAAAATGGTAGATTCCTATCCTCATGTTATAAAAATTGCTCTTATAGGTTCAAATATTTATGTGGTGGTGAATCTCTTGTTATATGTGTACTTATGACTTTATGAAAGTCAAGCTTACAATTTAAGGGTATTTTGATAATTCAATTGATGTATTGAAGGGCTAATATAGTCCTTCGAGATTTTGATAGGAGTAAAGGTATTTTGTTAGTCTGTTTAGTAAGTTGGATGCTTGCATTAACCTTTTAGGCCTTAGTGGGGTTATTTTCGAGAAATTGGGCTTAAAAGATTAATTCATAAAATTAGGCTTGAAAAGGGTAATTTGAAAAATTAGGCTTGAAGGGCCCAATTTGGGCTTGCTAGCTTCTAGTGTTTTGTACGAACTAGAGATGGTTTGTACAAACCAACCATACTATATAAACCCCTTAACAATGACCCTTTTATTTGTCTTATTCCTTTCTCTCTCTCTCTCTCTCTCTCTCTCTCTCTCTCTCTCTCTCTCTTTGTCCCTCTAAAAAGCTCTTTGTCTTAGCTTCCTAGAGTTTCTTGTGCTTTCAGAGACAATGCCATGGCTGGATATTACGATGATGATATGTTTGACATGCAAGAGAAGTTTTTCTATAATAATGCTACTATATGGACAGTTCTAAAGCAGTTACAATCTCAATGGGGGGTTTCGAGAGGGTGAGCTCACTGGCAGACATTCTTTCTTTTTTTTCCTCACTATTATTCCTCTACTTTGCTTCATAGTATAGATTTTAGGTATTGTCTTGGAATTTCCTTTTTGCCTACGAACATTAGGTTGGCTTTCAAAATATTTAGAGATACCTCTTAGGACATTCACCTTTTATTTCCAGCTAAATTTATTTTCTATTTGTTGGTTCAGTTTGTCATCTCAATTTATATGCATTTGCATTTCCTCTTCATAATCTACATGAAGATAGTGGGGTTAGTTTATAGATCACTTGTAAGGGATTAGGATGCACACCTAGAATAATTTATTTATTTATCACTGGTATGTCCCTATTGACTCTAAATAGAGTTGTGTCGACTTTCTCATTGAAATTTGCAAGCAGTTACTAGTGACCATGGCTAGTTTCTTTTTTTTTCCCTAGATTCTGGCGATTTTTATGGTCATCTACACATCACAAAATACAAGATGCTAGTTTATTTAAAAATAATTCAATTCTTACTTACCTTGCGTTGTTGATTTGGTTTCTTTGTCTTTTTGACTTTTGGCCCTTGGCGTGTGCGTAAAACTATTTATTATTGTATTATTATATTTTCTTGTCATTTTTTCTTTTTTATTTTGCCTTTTCTTATGCATGTCCATGGTGTTTTCTTATTTTTCCCTTTTCAAGGCATTATCTCTTATCAAAAGAGAGGCGGTGTGATGGCTCCCTCTGGGAGATTCTAAAGGCTCCACCCTCATGTTATGGCTTACCTAGTGGGGACTGGGCTTCTTCCCCTTCTCCGAAAACTTTCGAGAGAGGCTCTAATGATCGACTTGGCAATGATGTATGTTTTGGCATAATAATGTATTGGACTAGGTTTGTTAAACCTAAGTCATGAACCTCTTTTGATCTTGACAATAGAGATTGATCAATTCTAAAACTTTTATTAAGTGTCGTTTTGTAGATTCTAAGTTAGTTTTTTCATTAGAAGTTGGATGGAATTTAAAATTTCTAACCTTGAGAAGTTCATCCAAATTCGCGATGTGTTTATCCTAAATCGCGACTGCAAATATGTCATAAAGGTGAATGAAGCTAGGATAGAGGAATTCAAAGGTCAATTCGCAATTGCGACCTAGTCGAAGAAAGTGAGCTTAATTTACAAAGGAATTCATGGTGTGTATCACGTCTGGTTTGTGATTGCCACTGCGACTTTTGTAGTGACAAAGGATGGAACTAAAGTTACAACCATAGCACACCAAGTATCCAAGGTGTTCGTTGAAGATCAAAAATAGCGAGGGTGAATTCACGGTTGCGATCGCGACTCAAAAAGCTGAAATTTCATCTTCAAATAGAGGAATTCGCTGTCTCAATCGCACCGAGGCAAAGACAACTCACGATTGCAACTTTCAAGAAGCAGATAGAACACGACTACATTTCTTGGACAACCAATGAGCAGCTTACATGTAGACTAGCCGTTAGACACAGGGCAGGGTTTTCTGCCCCAATTTCTAGCTCCTCAGTATAATTAGGAAATTAGTGAACGAGAAATGGAAGTAGCAACCACAACCTCTGCCTGACAAACATTTAATGCAAAATCTGCCAAACAAAACTTAGAGATTTGTTGATAGTTTTAGAGTAACATCTCTTTGGTAGATGTGGGCTATAAATACTCTACTAAACAAATGTAAAGAAAAGAGAATTCATTAATTTGTAAATAAACTCTTGTAAATTTCCTACTCATTTCTTTCATTCTCATTTATGTGTTATTAATTGTTAGGTGTGACTAATAAACACCATTGTAAGAGGTTAAGAGTTAGCCTAGATTCAAAACTCTTGTAAGAGGTTGAAGTGTGAGCCTATACAAAACACTTATGAGAGGTTTTTATGTGAGCCTAGAAAACACAAGGTGTAAGGGTTTTTGTGTGAGCCATAAACATAAGTTGTAAAAGTTTGGTGTGAGCTTGGAAACACAAATTTAGTTAAGTGAAACACCCAATTATGAAGAATTGGGCAGTGGACGTAGGGTTTGTTAACACACGAACCACAATAAACCTTTGTGTTGATTTTTCCCATCTTCTTCTTAATCTCCTAAGTACATTAACCTTTAATTTTAATTTTTAATCAACCACCAATTCAACCCCTTTATTGGTGTCGTAGGCCAACAAGTGGTATCAGAGCCAAGTCCCATTAAAAATCTTAATTGTGTAAGTAAAGATCATGGCACAAGAAGGAATCCACACCCACCTTAAGCCTTATTTTAATGGAGCAGACTATACTCATTGAAAGAATAGGATGAAGATCTATCTAGATACTAATGTGGTGGATCTATGGGATATTATTGCTAAATAATGGAAGCTGCCCACTAAAATGGTGGATGGGGGTGAGGAGTTAATCCCTAGAGCAGAACAGATTGAAGCACATAGAAGATCTAATGACAAAAATAAAAGAGCCATGACAATCCTTCTAGATTCTCTCTCAAAAAAAGAAATTAGAAGGGTTCAACATTGCCAAACTACTCATGGTATTTAAAAGGCATTGGAAAACTATCATGAGGCCACAACTTTGATGAAATCCAGCTGACTTGAGATGTATGTGAAGAAGTGGGAGCTATTCATGATGAAGAGGAAGAGAGCATAACAGATATAAAAAATCGGCTCCTAGCTATTGCCACCAACATTAAGAAGTTCGTTAGGGTTCTCATAAATCTTAAGGTAAATTCTAAAATTTTGAAATCTTTGCCTTTTGAGAAATTTAGTGCTAGATTGTGCAGTATCTAATAATCCAACCTGAAAATAGGGATGGTGCCAATGAATGTCTTGATAAGCAAACTCTTAACTCATGAGTTAACCTTAAAGAAAGATAAAGAAATGAAGAGAATAAGAGGCTAAGGGGAGAAATCATAGAAACTAGAGAAGAGGACCTTAACACCCAAATCATCTTCAATGGATAAGGAAGTACAAATAACCTCAAGTGAAGAGGAGAGTGACAAGGAGGAGGAGGAACTTGCAATGCTTTCTAGAAGGTCATGGAGCTGATTATAAGAAGAAAAGAAAGAAGGAACTTTAAGAAAGCCTTTCCAACTCCTAAAGAGAGATCAAATGAAGTCACTTGTTACAAGTGTGGCAAGTAAGGCCATATTAAGTATGATTGCCCCATGCTAAAGAAGAAGAAGAAAGGGGATGAAGAGAAGAGGAAGTGCTTCAAAGCCACTTAGGATGATAGCTCAAGTGAAGATGATGAAGAAGAAGAGATTGCCAACATATGCTTCAGGGCTCAAGAGGACTCTCCTAATGGGGTAAATTATTATCCTCATTCTTATTGTGAACATGATGACTTAGATGATATAGATTATGAGCTTTTAGAAGATCTCACCGTGAAATGTGACAAGTATAAGTCATAAATGAAAACTTGCAAGAAAAAGTGCAATAAATTAGAGGATGAATTCAAATCCCTTAATAGCCTTGTAAGTGAATTGAGAGCTTAAAATGAAAAACTCAATAAGTTAATGAAAAACCTTTCCAAATCATCTTCATCTCTAGCTTCATTAAGAAAAGAGAATGACTCTTTGAAAGGAGAAGTCATTTCTATCTCTAAGTTTCATAAAGGTAAGGAAGCTTTGGATATACTTATTGTATCATAAAGACCTCCCTTAATTAAGCATGGTCTAGGCTTCAATGGAGCCTTTTCTTCTACATCTCCTTCTACTACATTTATTAGAGCCTTAACACCTCAAACTTTAATAACACCTCAAACTTCAAGTATTGACTTTGTTGGAAAGAAAAATACTTAAAACACTAAACCCCTAATGCCTAAGAGCAAAGGAAAGGTGCAACAATGCTCAAGGCCTATGTATAAAAAGTCCAATCATGCTTACATGTACAACAAAAGTCACTCACACACATACACATCCATTCATGCATGTCCATGCTCTCACACACATCTTGTTCATACCAAGGCATTGCATAAGAGGAAGACACCTAGGTCTAAACTCTAATGTCATTATTGCATGAAGTATGGACACATAAATGTTTTTTGTTACATTAGTAAGGCGCACCTCAAATTGGGGGATTCTTCAAAACCTAACTCCCTAGGACCCAAGTATGTTTGGGTACTAAAGAAAAGTTGATTTATTTATGTTGTGCAGGGGTGTTTGGCAACCACCAATGAATCAAATGATTGGAATGTGGATAGTGGATGCTCAAAGCACATGATGAGCAATAGGAAGCTATTCATGGCCTTAAAGGAAAAAAAAGGTGGTAAGGTGGTGATGTCACATTTGGTAACAATGCTAAGGGAAAGGTAATTGGCTTTGAAACCATTGGTAAGAATGGTTACTCTTTAATTAATGATGTCTTATTAGTTGATGGCTTGTAACATAATTTGCTTAGTGTAAGTTAATTATGTGACAAAGATAATAAAGTCACCTTTGACCCCAGAGAATGCTGAGTTACCACTTTGAAGGATGAAAAGGTAGATTTTAAGGGTGAAAGGAAAGATAATACCTATCTAATTGACTTAGACAATTTAGCTAACCAATCTTTTAAGTTTCTTATATCTCTTAGTAATGAAGCTTGTCTATGGCATAGAAGGCTTGGACATGCTAGCATGGATCTATTGCAAAGCTTATCGAAAGGAAAGCTAGTTGAAGGTCTTCCCAAGCTAAAGTTTTCTAAAGACAAGATGTATGGTCCTTGCCAAATAAGGAAGCAACATCAATCTTCCTTTAAAGTAAAGAACATTATAAGTTCATCTAAGCCTTTTCAATTGATTCATATGGACTTGATAAGACCTACTAGGAGTGCACATTTAATACGAATGTGATCAACATTATTGTCATAATCCTTCAATTATTGTTTCATCCAAAGTACTTGGGTGTAATAATAACCCGCAATTATATACTCAGCTTCAGCGATGGATAAGGAATCGAAACTTCCTTCTTACTAAACCAAGACACTAAAAATTCTCCTATAAATTGGCAAGTTCCAAAAGTTCTCTTCCTATCTAAAAAACTATCGGCATAATCCGTATCTGAGCAACCTATGAGACTAAAGGATGAATTTCTAGGATACCGTAGTCCTAAATGCAATGTGTTATACAAATATTTGAAAATTCTTTTGACAACATTCAAATGTGACACTTTAGGATAGGATTGAAATCTAGCACACATACATACACTAAACATAATATCAGGTCTAGAAGTAGTAAGATAAAGTGGAGAACCAATCATACCTTGATATCTGTTCTCATCAACCGTCTTACCCGATTCGTCTATATCCAATTTGATGGTACCACTCATGGGTGTTGTTGCTACTTTGCATCCATCCATGCCAAATTTGTTGAGTATATCCTTTGTGTATTTGGCTTGGTTGATGAAGATCCCTTCTTTGGGTTACTTGATTTGTAGGCTAAGGAAAAACTTGAGCTCTCTCATCATGCTCATTTTGAATTCCCTAGTTTTACACTTAGCAAAATCCACACATAGAGATTCATTTGTAGCACCAAAAATGATATTATCAACATAAATTTGTATTATTAGTGTATCATGTTTGTGCCTTTTTACAAATAAAGTTGTGTCCACCTTTCCCTTTTTAAAATCATTTTTCAAAAGAAAATAGCTAAGCTTTTCATACTAAGCTCTTGGAGCTTGTTTCAACCCATACAAGGCTCTTTTCAATTTATAAACATAATTTGGAAAACTATGTGATTCAAAACTAGGAGGTTGTTCAACATAAATTTCCTCCTCAATAGCACCATTTAGAAAAGCACTCTTGACATTCATTTGAAATAATTTAAAGTTCATATGGCATGCATAAGCTAAAATAAACCTAATGGCTTCTAACCTTGTGATGGGAGCATAGGTTTCATCATAATATATGACTTCCTCTTCGTTGTAACCTTCTGTAACCAATCTAGCCTTATTCCTAGTGATGAATCCTTGCTTATCTAACTTGTTCCTAAACACCCATTTGTAACGTACTATTGGGTATTCCTTGGGCCTAGGAATAAGTTCCCATACATTATTTCTCTCAAATTGGTTGAGTTTCTCTTGCATAGTAATCACCTAACTCTCATCATCAAGAGCCTCATCTATAGATTTTAGCTTGAGTTGAGAAACAAAAGCAAGATTGTTATCTAAAAGGTTGAGTTGAGATCTAGTACTTACACCCTTTGAAGTATCACTAATGATTAAATCTTTGGGTGATACTTTGAGAATCAACAATCTTTGGGTAGGTCTTGACTTGACAATTCTTCTTGCTAATGTTGAGGATCCTTATCTACTTTTGATGACTTGTCTTCATCCTTATCTTTGTCTTCCTCACTTGTAGAATGTTCCAATTCCAATTTTTCAAAATCACCTACAAGATCATTAATAAAAGTACCTTTCCCAAGATCAAGCTTACTAGATTCATCAAAAACAACATGCATAGACTCTTCAACAACCATTGAACTCTTATTAAAGACCATATAGGCCTTGCTAGAGGTGGAATACCCTAAGAATATACCCTCATTTAGGATGATGAGATCCATGCATTTCTCTCCAATTTGGGATGGAACAAATTCATCTTTCGGGACAAGCTCGGATATGAAGAAATTGTGAGAGATTTTATGTGCACCGTAACTCTAAGTTACAGAGTCAAATCCCATGCAAGACAATACGGGTTAGTTTTTTGCACGTTTGGAGATCCTTACTTTATAACTTTCGAACATATATCCACCTTTTTCAATTTTCATGTCTGAGATAACATTCCATTCATTATCTCTGCACTTGATGTCATTTACTCTGAGTTATGGTCCAAAGTTTCTATCGAGACCAAACATGATCCTAAAACCTCTCTAGCCAAATGCATCAAAACCTTTCCTTTTTGGTTGCTTTATCGTATCATCACCTTCTCTATTAATGCTAGGGGTGATGGTAACAAAAAGGTATCCCAAAAGAACCTTGCTTTTCTTTTTTGTCTTATTAAAAATAAGCCCATCCAATCTAGTTGCTATCTTGTGGATCAATTGATTCATATGAGCACCAAACCTAAAAGTCAATTTCTCCTTCCTTCCCTTGTGACCACCATTTATTGATATGTTGGAGCTCTCAATAAGGAAAATGAAAAATTCCTCATAAACAAACTCCTACCTTCATAAAATTTTATGGACCTCACCTACCTTATCAATGCCAAAACCATCCACCAAGATTCCTATACCTATACTTTAGGTGCTTTTGGGGTAAAAAAGATGGAAACATCCTAAACATCCAAAAGAAAAAGACTTGTCATTGAAGAAGGAGCAATACCAGTCCCACATCCTTAACCCAATTCTAAGACCAAGTTATCTGTTGCCACCATCAATCGAAAGCTAGATAAAGTGATGATAATGTTGA
Organism: Omphalea diandra; assembly: GCA_949677035.1. Classification (NCBI taxonomy): domain Eukaryota; kingdom Viridiplantae; phylum Streptophyta; class Magnoliopsida; order Malpighiales; family Euphorbiaceae; genus Omphalea; species Omphalea diandra. The sequence goes on from CATIWR010548202.1 coordinate 22,325, forward strand.
AGAGACGATTTCTCCTTCTCTCCCACCTACACAGTGACCTGATGGACCTATAACAGAAAATGGGTGCTCCTCCCTGTAATCTTCCAGATTTCGATGGTTATGAAGACATACCAGAGGAGGAAGAAAACCAAGAGATTGAGGATGGAGACGAAGCTGAAGAAGGAGGAGATAAGGAAGAGCAAGATACTTTTGGAGATGATGACAGTTCTTCAATCTTCTAGACTAGTTTATTTTCTTTTCTTTGTTTAAAATATTTGATTTATAGTTGTTGATCCCATAGTTAATCAATAAATAAAAGTGTATGAATTTGCAATTCTTTATTTCGTATGTTATGTGATTGATCTTTGCTATATGTGATAGAAATTTTTATGATTATGAGTTAAAATTTACTCCTTATGATCACTTTACTCATCTTTATGCATTTTATTTGATCTTCTCCATTCACCTTCTTTTTGATCTTGCTAAAGGGTGAGAGAATTTTATTGAAACATAGTTTGGTAGAAAAAGCATAGGTTAAGGGGGAGTATTTTTTTGAGTACTTAAAATTTCTTTGATCATTGACTAGAATTTCTTTAAGCAGTCATTGATCATTTCATCATTAACCATCCCAACTTCACAACTCATGCATTTGACCTTCCATAAGATCAATCTAAGTTGTCAAAATCAAAAAAGGGGAGATTGTTAGACTAGGTTGGTTAAACCTAAGTCATGAACCTCTTTAAAGCTTGACAATAGAGATTGATCAGTTCTAATACTTTTATTAAGTGTTTTTTTTTATAGATTCTAAGTTAATTTTTTCATTAGAAGTTGGATAGAATTTAAAATCTCTAACCTTGAGAAGTTCATCCAAATTCACTGTGTGTTTATCCTAAATTGTGACCGTGAATATGTCATAAGGGTGAATGAAGCTAAGCTAGAGAAATTCGCGAGCGAATTCATAGCTGTGACCTAGTCGAAGAAAGTAAGCTTAAGTTACAAAGGAATTCATGGTGTGTATCAAGTCCGGTTCACGACCGTGACTTTCATAGTGACAAAGGAGGGAACCAAAGTCATAACCACAACATGCCAAGTGTCCAAGGCATCCGTTGAAGATAAGAAATTGCGAGGGCAAATTCATGGTCGCGACCGCAACTCAAGAAGTTGAAATTTCATCTTGAAACAGAGGAATTCGCAGTTTCAATCATGCCAAAGGTAAAGACAAGTCACCACCATGACTTTTAAGAAAGCAGGTAGAACACAACGATTACATTTCTTAGATAATCGATGAGCAGCTGGCACGTGGACTAGTCGTTAGACACAAAATGGGGTTCTCTGCGTTGATTTTTAGCTCCTCAGTGCAAATTAGAAATTAGTGGCGATGAAATGAAAGTAGCAATCACGACCTCCACCTGACAAGCATTTAATGTAAAATCTGCCTAGCACAACTTGGAGATTTGTTGATAGTTTTAAAGTAACGTCTCTTTGGTAATGTGGGTTATAAATACTCTACCAAACAGATGTAAGGAAAAGAGAATTCATTAATTTATAACCAAACTCTTGTAAATTTGCTACTCATTTCTTTCATTCTCATTTATGTGTTATTGATTGTTAGGCATGAGCAATAAACACCATTGTAAGAGGTTAAGAGTTAGTCTAGATTCAAAAATCTTGTAAGAGGTTGAAGTGTTAGCCTATACAAAACACTTGTGAGAGGCTTTTGTGTGAGCCTAGAAAACATAAGGTGTAAGGGTTTTTGTGTGAGCCATAAACACAAGTTGTAAAAGTTTGATGTGAGCTTGGAAACACCAATTTAGTTAAATGAAACACCCAATTATGAGAAATTGAGGAGTGGACATAGGGTTTGTTAATACCCGAACCACTATAAACCTTTATGTTGATTTTTCTCATCTTCTTATTAATCTCCTAAACACACTAACCTTCCATTCTAATTTTTAATCAACCATAAATTTAACTCCCCTTCTTGGCACCCTAGGCCAACAAAGTGGATAGGCACTACCTATACCTTCTATTTGGCCTTGATTAGGGAGTTGATGATCATGCTTGGGGACTTCACTTACTTGACCAAACTCCACTTCTTAAGCATTCCTCTTCCGATAGACTCTAACATGCATGATCCCATACTCTAAAGGGATTACACCTTTGGCTCTTCAGGTGCATTCCATAGGTTAAGAGAGGTCAGACTATCGCACATTCTAGTTTACATGCTGGCACTCCTCCAGTTACTAATGACTGCACTCAACAGGTAGTGGAACAACGCACATGTTGTTTTCTATTATATGCTCTATTAGGGGTCTTGTTCTTGAATTTCTCTGACATTGTTGAATTATGCCTCGTGCTTGTCCTATTGGACCTAGGGCTCATACATCACTTCTACTAGGTTTGAGGCAACATAAACACTAACATTCTTGTACTGATACCTGGATCGATGCTCTAAGGGTAAGGGATACATGTGTGATGCCTAGCAAGTGCTTATTGTGAATTTCTCTTAGCACATTTTAATATTTTCATTTGTTTATGTTGCCTCAAATTATTATTACTTTCATTGATAGGTTTTATCCTTTAAGCTGGGCCTACTAGTGGGGAATAACCCTATGCCTAATATGGAGGGCAGATAGCTATGCTTTATCAAATGTTGTGTCGTGCCCCATGTGGAGACTTTCCTGGTTACCAGTTATGTTCACCTGAGCACCCTGATCATTAGTCAGGTATTACCATCTTGCAAAAGAAAATCCATGTCAAATATAATTGTTCACTTATTTTCCTTGGTTTTGCACTTACAGTGATTGTATGTTCTCATTACAGGTATGTCATGATTGGAGGGTTGTGGAGGCATAACCATCAGAGGTGGATGAGGGAGATGCTCTCCTATGGGCGATGACTAATAGTGGGACCCTTCCTCCATAAATGGAGTATGGGTGAGTGAGTCTTTTATAGACATGAGGGTCTGGTTGTATATCACATCCCTCATTGTTCTACCGTAAGCATGCTATAGGCAATGAATCTAAAAGAAGGAAAGTTGGAGGCAATATTATGATTCACATAGGGGTATCAATTGGTCTCAAACCGGGTTCCCTATAGGGATTGTATGGTTAAAGCCCTGGTCAATTCCTTCCCACTGATAGAGGCAACCATTAAGCCTTTCCTTTAGCACGGGCCAATAAGGTGATCGTCCTCTAGCATAGCACTCGGGGGTTCATTGCACACGTGATGTGGAGTCTTGCTACACCTGTATGCTATTATTACTACTTAGGATGTAAGCAGGCCTGCGAATCCATTTTTAAGGAGTTGGATCCTATAGTGGTAGGCGAGCTAGACTATGTACTAGACAATCTAGTAGAGTCTTGGATGACATCTTTGACAGGGTATTTGATGTAATTGCAGTTTACCTAATCAGCTTGCACCTTCGAGCCAACCGTGACCACGCATGTGAGTATCTTTTACATTTATTCCCATCACTTTTCATGAAACATAAAGTCTTAGTTGTACTTTCCTTTTCTTTATAGATTCTCTAGATCTAGGCTGAGGTGATGGTCGACCTGATCATCACTTTGAAGAGAGCTATAATTCAATAGACACATTCTATGCACGTTAGTAGCCAAAGGCATGTAATTAGTGAAAAGGAATGCTTATATGCATGTCTGTGACCAATACTTGCGTGTTTGATTTGTATCCTAACCATTTTAGCCCTCGTGTATCTTGTAAGAGATGATCTAGTGTTTGACTTGTGATCTTTAGGATAAGGCCCAACTCTTGGTAAAGGCTGAGGGTAAGATAGAGATGCTGACTCATGCTACTATGGAGGGTGGATATATGGCCATAGATAGTGAGATAGAAGACATCGAAGAGACCCCTTTTGGGAGTAGAGATAGTTGAGCCTCTAGGACCCCTCTAGCTTTTAAGGATTCTTCTTTTCTCTTTCATTTTAGTATAGTGTGTCTTAGAATTTTATTGATATTTTACACAATTGTGTTAACATTTTAAGTGATTTAAAAGCCCTATTGATTTTAAATGACTATTTAGATGGTATGACTTATTAAGTTGCACCAGGGTGACTCTATCCCTATTTTTATTGAACTCTTAAACACTTTAGTTTTAGAGCATAATTTACATTTAGGCCTTTTATTCTATCTCTATATGTATGTTGAACTATTTCACTCTTCCTTGCATATTCATATACATCTCAAGGTAAGTACATATGGATTTCTCAGCCCCGGACACAAGGAAAATGTTGTCTGATTCCCCTTAGGAAAGCATGTCTATACAGCCATAGAGAGTCATCTATACAGACCAGTGGTTGCTTTTATAGACCTATCAAGTTGGCTATATAGCCCTATAAAGTTGTATTCTATTGTAACACACTAATCAACCTCCTTATTTTCTATAATAAGCCATTTGTGATTTTGCTCTTCAAACCCACCATTTTCAGCCATCAAACCATAACAAGAGCATTTTCAAAGTCTCTTCCATCACAAATGTGGTCTGATCTACCTTGGGTAGGCCTTGCAGCTCTTAAGTATCTCTCATCCATATACCTAGATACAAGTTTTCTTTAGGGAACTTGCAATTTATGGGATTCCACTACCTATACTTTTCACATTAGGGATACAAATATCTGCCTCCCATTAGAAGGATCTAATACAATTGTCAACTGCCACATTATAGTTATTGATCAGATTGCTCTACCATAGTTGGATTACCCATATGTTTAGAAGATGATGGAGCTTTTTCACATACAGTATGAGGAAGTACCCAAGTAAATGCTGTGCGAAGATAAGATTCTCATGGCTTCTTTTCTGACTCTCCTCCCCTCTAGGGGTCATGATTAAACAACTCAGGCCCGTATTGTAGTAGCGATCCTAATGGGTGAGTTTTTGATATGAAGAGAGGATGGGAAGATTGATTCATAAATTTTATCCCTTTTAGAGGGAGCTGAGTTAGGGAGGACCATCATACCAATGATCTTGGGCAGGACCATGATATCTCTTAGTGTCAGTAATTCTTTCAAGGGGAGCTCATTGCTACTTTAAGTAAGAACTCCTCTTGTGGTTTCTTTTTCTTTCTTTTCTCATCATTTTCCATTATTATTATTATTATATTTATAACCTTAATTTTTGCCTGGTCTACCTTTGCGGGTTTGCAATCCAGTGAGCTACCCTTTCAAGTTTTCAACCTAAAAAGCTTGCATTTTTTTAGACATAGTTGCAAAAGTGATTGGGACCATTGGCTAGCCCCACGATGAATGTGAGGCTCTATTACTCATAACGCCACTCAAACCACCTCTTGTCAAGGCCATCTACCACTAGAGCCAAATGGGATTAATGAATGTCTCACATCACTATCACAGACATCTATTGGAGTTGCCTATGGTGGAATTTGTCACAGGTTACCTTCAAGACTTATGAGGACCGTGTCATCCTTTCTACCTTAGCCTCAAGCACGATCTATGACCCTACTCTAGTGCACCACCAATTCATCGCCTCTCAATTTGATGTAGAGTTTCTTCATTCATTAAGGGTCTTTTATCTCAATGCTTTTTAGACAGGTTAAAGCTACCTGGACTAGTTGCTACATCTTTGACACTTATACTAGTAAAGATCCACAACCTGAAGATCATGCATACCACATGGCATGGTTGCGTGCCCTTTAGAGTTAGAGACATCATTCTTATCCTACTAGAGAGTAATAAACACTGATTTTTCGTGGAAAATCACTTCTTTTATATATGTAATTCTAGTTTCAGGTTTGACCAAATTACTTTAATTATGGGAACATATTTCCTTTCGAATGTTGCGCTTGACATAGACCATTTACATTTTACACATTACACATTAATGGAATGCATGACTACTACTTTTAATAGTAGCACACTAGAACATCCAATTGCCTTGCTCAATTACTTTGCTCGGCTAATCCCTTATCCTTCTCTTCTATCTTTCCTATCATAACTCAATTGTTCTACTCTTTCTTCCTCAGTGGCCAGCCATACTTTCTCGACTTTTACCTTATACACATTCCTTTTTTTATTATTTTTTCGTTGCTCTAACTTTTGCCTAAGTCAGCCTTTTGAGTTTTTGACTTAGCAAGCTATTATTTCTTTTGCTTTGCTTTATGATTTTACGCTCTAATTTTTGCCTAAACCACCCTTTTGGGTTTTTGACTTAGCGGACTACTTTACTTTTCTCATACCTTACACAAAGTATCTTTTTAGCCTGTCTAGATTTATTGGTTCGACAAACTCGCTCACATCCATATCTAATAATTTCACTGCACCATTTAAGTAGATCTGTTTGACCACATAGAGGCTTTCCTATTTCAGTCTGAACTTTCCTCGAAGGTCATGAGCTTGTGGTTGAATTGCCTTCAGGACTAAATCGCCAACCATACTCATATTCAACTTAACACTTTTGTTAAATGTTTAGGCTATTCTAGCTTGATACAATTGGATGTGACAAAGGGCCTTTAACTTTTTTTCATTTAATAAAGCCAATTATTCAAAACTGTTTCTCACCTATTAGTAATCAGGGACATTAGATTCAACCAACACTTACACAAAAATTACCTTTAGCTTAATTAGCAATACTGTCTTTATCCTATACATTAAAGAGTATGGCATCATTCCAATCAATGTCCTTACTGTAGTTTGGTAACTTCACAAGGCATACAATAACTTCTCTAACCAGTCCTTATATGTTTTGCCCATTTTTGCAAGGGTATTTTTGACATTCTTATTAGTTGTCTTAACTGTCCTATTAGCTTGTGGCCTATATGGTAATAACTTATGGTGAGTTACTCCATACTTTTCTAGGATTATCATAACTTAGCCTTAAAATGGATGTCATTTTCCATAACAACATGATGTGGTATGTCGTATCGACAGATGAGATTTTTCTTGATAAAATGAGTCATTTTCTTTTCCCCTAGCTTGCTAAAGATCTCAGCCTCTACCCACTTCCAAAAGTAGTCTACTGCCACTATAATGTACTTATGTCCCCTTATAGAAACTAGTATAATTTCCCAAATCACGTCGACATGTCAGACTATGAATTGCTACGGTAAAGCTAGATTCTGTAATTCGATTGGTGGCAAATGATTGAGGCTACGATGAACCTAACATTTATGGCACCATCAAACCATCATATTGCAGTCCCATTCCATTATAGTCTAGTAGTATCCTAGCCTAAGAATTTTCCTTACAAATGCCTTCCTATTCATAAAAGGACCACAAACTCCCGTATGCACATCGTTTATGACTCTGCTTACCTCTTCCTCTACTAAGCATCTCAAGTGAATCTCATCAAACATCTTTTTATACATCACACCATCGTGGACTACAAACTCTAAGGCTAATCTCTAAATTATCTCCCTATCCTTCATTTCAGCCCCCTTAGAGTATTCACCACTTTCTAGATAACTTTACACATTATAAGATCAAGGGTGGCACTTACACCACCCTTCTGTTGATATGACATGGCTTTGAGGATCTAAGTGTAATGAGAAGCTTCAATGGCATCATTTTTGGTCCATCCCATATAGAAACCAAAGTTGTTAGAGCGTCAACCATCACATTCTCTTCATGTGGTAAGTGATGGAATATGATTTTTTTAAAATTCTATGCCATCATATTCAAATGCTCCAGGTATAGACCTAACTGTTATTCCTTTAATTCCCACTCATACATCACTTGGGAGATAACCATCAATGAATCCTAAAACACTTCAACGATTTTAACCCTTATTTTCATCAAAAGTTCTAACTCAAGCACATAAGCTTCGTACTTAGCGATGTTGTTAGTTATCCAAAATTCAAGCTTTTTGGCTATAAGTAAAAGTTCCTTTTTTGGTGAAATTGAAATCACTCTTACACTTATTCTCTTCTTGTTCACCACCGCATGAAAATACATTCTCCAACCCTATGGCTCAATCACACTTAGTCCTTCATCAAGAAATTGAGAATGTTTTGATTCTCCCTCTTCAAAAGGTTGTTATACTAAATACTATATGATTGTTTATCCTTTGATCACCTTCCTATTCACATACTTGATATCGAACTCAATCTGGAGTATCAACCAATTAGCCAATCTTCTAGTCAAAGTAGAGGCCTCATGCAGGTATTTGACCAAGTCCAACTTTAAGACCACCTTTATAGACTATGACTGAAAGTAGTGTCTTAACTTCTTTATGGCCCATACTAAGACTAAATAGGTTTTCTCACTTGATTATATTTCTCTTCGTAAGACAAAAACTTCTTATAAAGGTAATACATGACTTGTTCATTTCTCGCCTTATCTTCTTGAGCTAACATTACAACCACATCATTTTCTTCTACTGTTAGATATAAGATTAATGGCCTTCCCAACTTCGGGGATTTTAGTATTAATAGGTTGGTTAAATGCTCTTTTATCGTCTCAAAGGCTTTTTGGCACTATTCATTCCACTTTATCAACTAGTCCTTTCTTAATAACTTAAATATTGGTTTGCAAATAGGGATAAGTTTTGCTATAAACTTACTGATATATTGCAACTGACTTAAGAAACCATAGACTCCATTCTCTGTCTTAGGCATAGGCATGTCTTGAAGAGCCTTTACCTTATTTCAATCAACTTTAATGGCTTTCTTGCTTACCACATATCCTAATAGCTTCCCGGAGGTGACCTCAAACACACACTTCTTGGGGTTCAAACTTTACTATCATGTCATCCATATATACCTTGACCTCTTTATGGATTAAGCCATGAAACAAAGTTATCGCCATCCATTAGTATGTTACACCCGTATTCTTTAACCTAAACAACATTACCTTATAGCAATATGATGAAATTTGTTTTCACCTTGTCCATGATAGCCATGAGGATCTAATTATAGCAAAAAAATCCATCCATAAATGAGTACTTAATGCACATCACAACACTATCTATTAACACATTAATGTTGGGCAACAAAAAGTCATCTTTTGGGTAAGCCTTATTCAAATCCTTGTAATCCACACACATCCTTACTCTTCCATCTTTCTTTGATATCGACACTATGTTGGCCAGCCATTTTGGGTAGTCCACTATTTTTAGAAATTTGGCATTTAGTTGCTTTGCCACTTCTTCTTTAACCAATTGAGCCTTTTCTAGCCTCATCTTTTAAAATTTCTGTTTTACTAGTTTCATGTATAGGTAGGTTAGGATTCTATGTTATGTGATTTGCCTATCAACTCCTGGCATGTCCTCATACGTCTAATTTGTTACTTCTTGACCAACTGTTCAAATTTTCTCCACTCTTCTAGTTTTACATCATTGGCAATGAGCAAGATTTTTAGATTTTCCTCTGTGCCAATATTAAATGCAGTGGTATGCATTGAATTAATGTTAAATATGCACATGAAATGATACATGTTGCGTACACTGCTATCTGGAAACACATCACATAAGTAAGCTAATTCATCAGTCATTATCTTAAACTTAAAAAAAGAAATACGTCATCATCTTTAAAAAGACTTAAAACTAGAACAACAATATTATTAGGAAAAATAGCTTTTTTGGGCAAGTTGACAAAAAATTTTTTTCACTGGAGACTTCTTCCTTTTGACCTTTCCCTCTTTACTAGTTACAACACTGAGATTGTTTCCCTATTCATAATCCCTTTGTTTCTCTTCTTCTATACCAGCCACGACCTTCATTACCTCTTCAAAGTCTTGTCTCATCTACTTACCCATGACTCAATCTTCATAAAGCTTTCCTAAAAGGCCATCCCATCTAGCTCAGCTTGATCCTGCGCCTTTTCTTGATCACCCATGTCCTCGATGGCATTCACAATCATATTTTTAATTTTTGTTAAAGTTAATCCAGTGTATGCTCCCTCAGTGAATTTGCATAACCCAGTGTATCCCCATTATGGATCCATAAGAAGTGCACATTGATTAGCAATCTTAGACTTTTCCTTTATGAAAGTGACTCTTATAGCCCATAAGAATTGTTCCAAGGAGTATTGCTTTTCATCTTCCTTTGAGAGTTTCTTCCTATCATTCCAAGGTCATGTAGTTTGAAGGCCATAAATGACCATAGATTGACCTACCTCTTAGCTACCCATTTACCTTTTTTTTTTTTTTCTCCCTTTTCTTCTTCTTTTCCTCCTTTGACAAATCTCGATAATTTTGATAGCCTAATTCACTGATGTCTATATAGAAAAAGGCCTTTTCAAGTTCATTTATGCCAATTGATGACTTCTCATTCTTAATTGCCTCTTGTTCATCCTTTCTACTGACTTCTCCTTCCTTCATAATGAAATCAGACAGTGGTCTATGAAGATCCTTTACTTCCATTTTTAACCCTTCACCATAATCATCCAGTCTTTTCCTCATAGTCTAAGTAGGAATCTTCGAAATGTCTGATATATCGATAAAATTCTTCCTTAACCCCTGATCGGACAAAAAGTTCATGTTCTTCATAATACTCATCACCTTAGGATCAACCCACTTGTCAATGGCTTCTGCAACCTAGAACCCTCTAAGATGCAAAATAACTACACTTATTGCTTAAATAATCTCTCTAACCTATGTGTAGATGGTAGTAATCTCACCTTTATATGGAATCTTTACTTTCTAATGAATAATGGAAGGTACACCTCCCAATAAATGATACCATGGTCTTTCCAATAAAAATGAGAAAGTGATAAGAATGTCCAAGACTGTAAATGCTACCATTGTCTCTATAATACCTATTTTCATTGGGAATTTGAACACACCTAAAGTCGGCCTCTTACTATCATCATAGACTCAAATGATACTATTAGAAGGTTCCAAATCTTTCTTAAACAAACCAAACTTATGTAGCAACTTTAAAGGGCAGATGTTAATCCCATACCCATCATAAACCATCACATACGAAGTGTGTTTCCCTTTCACCTCAACCCTAATGAGTAAAGCTAGATTATGATTCTTTTCTTCTAATGGGAAGTCTTTATCCAAAAAGGTGATCTTTCCTTTATGGGTGATCAGATCAATAACATCTTTTAGTGTGGCTTCACTAGAAATGATCATGTTGGATAGAGCTTCAACCATAGCTTTTTTATGATCTTGAGAAGGAATAAGCAATTCTCACATATTGATCTGAGCAAGCATCTTCTTCAAATGTTTTACAATAGGGTTATCATTCTTCTTTTCCTTCATAACAAATTCGTCAGACTTCTTGTTAACTATTAGTTCCTTGGGAAGGGTAATATTTCTCACTTTGAGTTATATAGTTCACTTGTTCCACTTTATTTTCTTCATTGTTTTCCTTTCATAGATTGATCATCCTTTTGACTTTTGCCTTATTTATTTCCTCATCTAAACTTTTCCACAGGTTGATAGTGTAAACCATTATAACAATATCCTTTGGTTCTTTTTCAAAAGTAGCCATAACAACCTTTTCAAGCACCTTATAATCTATTATAAATGTACCTTGATTATGATGTGGAACATTACAATAGCTTTGAAGAGAATTTCCTTTTATGCTTAGTCTCCCTAAGTTTGGTGATACAATCATCTTATTGTTAAACAGGTCTTAAATCTCATGTCTCAATAGTCATTGATACTATGCCCCACTCCTTGATGAAAGGCACAATTGGCATTGGCATGATATCTCATAGGTAGTGGAATGGGAGATGACCTCGATGCTAGGTTCTTCAATACCCCTTTATTCTATAACCTCTCAAATGCCTTAGGGAGGGGCATACCTAAATCTGTAAACTATCTCGAAGTCCTAACTGCATTTACATCAACAGTCTTGCCTCTTCAGGTTGAGGCTACACTGGGACCCCTCTTCTTCCCTTATATTGCCTCATTGACTCAGACACCAATTTCTCTGCTTGCAAGCTAGCCTCTCTAAGGTCTTCAAAATTCCTTAGTAGCATGGCCCTGATTCTAGTATTAATACTAGGTAACGCCCTTCTAATAATCATTTAAACCTACTCTTTCTTGGTAGGCCTAGTAGTGGCTTCGGAGGCGCTCTTCTTCCACCCCTTAATGTATTCATTGAAGCTTTCACCAGTCTTTTGCTTCAAAGACTCCAAATTTTGTAATGTGATCTCTAAGTCTGAATTGAATGTATAATCCTTCTTAAAAGCTTATGTAAACTCTTTCTAGTCCTCCCTAGTAGTTTTTAGTTTATTAAAACATCATGTCTTAGCATACCTTTCTAATGACAATTCAAAAAGCTCTAGCATAGTGTTCGTTGGCACTCATAAAGCTTTCGTGACTAATGCATATGAGTAAACATGGTTCTTAGCATTCTGAATTCTTATGAACTTTAGGAGCTTGGGCATACAAAAATTAGCTAAAAGCTTCTCAGGTTAGCGAGTCAGCAATTCCTCAATATTTGTTCCTCTTTCGAAACCTTTAGCACCCAAGGCGTTTTAAATCTTCTCTAGTTGTTTGGCAAAGTCATTGAATTGAGTGCTCTCCTTCTCACTCTCTATGGGTTTATTTGAGACAGTAATGTTGCTCCTTACTTCTTTGGCGAGATTGCTCTCATGATACTTTTTCATCCCAAATAGTTCATCATTAATCACCATAGGCTGTGGTACTTTCGTCAGTACTTTCCCTTTATTGTTCTTGCTAGCAGAGGTGTCCCCTTTCTTCAAAATCTTATTATTATGCTTGTTCACCTCCTTGGTAATCCTTTCTTCCATCTTATGATTAAATTTGGCCATTATCTTATCCAAAACCTCTAGTGGTATGCTTGGTTCCATGATTAGATCAATTCTTTAGCTCAGACTCAACATCTTACTTTTCCTAGCATGTCGGCTGCCCTTTCTCTTCGATGGGGGTTTAAATGGAGTTATGTAGGTTACAAGACAAGGGTTATTAGTATGATACATGTATGTATGATATGCATGGTATGCATTACTCCATTTGTAAAAGATCCTTCCTGTAACAACCATTTTCATTTACAAAACTCATAACATTCATGTCCAAAATACATATGCATAAAGGTTTTTTTTCAGTATACACACACAATCAAACATGTATTTAATGTACATATAAGTTAACTAATTTCAAGGCTAGTGACTATAAACTGGTTCCTATCTAGATGTATGTACATGACACAAGGAGAGAGAGACTTGGAATTCAGCCGATGACCTGTGGTCCATGTGTCTCGATGCAAAACACTAAGCACCAAAATGTCCATTCTTATGCTTCAGTATCTGAAAATTTTTTTTGCAATTTGGTGAGTCGCGACTCAATGAATAAAAGCAATAGTAAGATTTTTATGGCACATCCAACATAAGAATATCATCAGGATACATTACAAGTATAACAATTGATTATGCAAGTGTAAGTGCAATAGATTTATTTTTGTGTCGTGACCTTGCAAGGCAAACACTGCTCTAAAAAATTCATGTGATTCAAGTGATATTTGATTTTGCTGGCCAACATATAAGAAGTGAACCATTTGATCCATAACATGTGCCAATGGGACATATTAGTCCATCTTCCATGTGATTTTCAAGTGCTTGACAAACTGGTCACAACATCCTTTTAGTTCCATATGCAAGTGTTCATAACAATGGTATACCAAGTAATCATTAAGACCATATAATTCTTGCTTGACTTGTATTCATATGTAAAAGGTAACAATTCAATCACATATACATGTAATAGGATATAATCATATCATAAAATTATCACACATATACACATTAGAATCTAATTATCATTTTTACTCACCTTTTGATGTAACCAACCTTTACGGTAGATTTGGTTCTCTCTCTAGGGCTTCTTCAAAGGGTTGAGATCCTAACATTTGATACATACATGGTTATAGGTATGCCAAAATGATTATGAATGCTTGGTATGCACCTATGGCATGATCCATGCAAGTGGACCTAGTGTTTATGCATGTTTTTCCTTATATGGCAGCTTGAGCTTACTACACTCTCACAAAATTAATTCTAGATATACTTATCCAAATGACTTGATTCTTTTTTTCAAATAAACTAGACACATAGTGATACAACATATTGAAATTTTAGGCTAATATAAGACACACAAAAAATGGGGTGAATTTTTGAATTGCGCTCTACTTCAATGTCATCTCAATCTGAGTAGTTCTTATATTCTTGGGTATATCTCAAATTGTACAAATCAAATTGTAAAACTGATTTACCAGAAGTTATGCAACACACAAAGGAACATTGTTCTTTTTTACTCATTGTCTAATTCAGTCTATAAAATCATCAAAACAAATGACCAATCTTAGGGTGAGCAGATTTTCAATATAGTGATAATCAGTCATAATGAAGGGGCAATATCTTAACAACCATATATAATTTGGCAAGAATATTTTACAGTCACGTAGATAATATATAAATATACAACTTTTAAGTTTAACTTATCACTAAATTCCTAATCTATGACTATCAAATTCTTGGAAAACAAAATTAAAAGACAGGTGAGATTTCATCTAGGTACAAGGTCAGTTAGAATTAATGAGCCATATCTCTTTCCATACAAAAAATCAATCTAAAATTCTTTACAGGTGTTTAGAAGGGATATAAAACTACAAATTTCATGTTTTACACTTTGCCAAAATCAGAACCTAAGGCCATCAAAATATAAGAAAACCAAAAGACTAAGGTGATTCCAGTTGGTTGTGAACTAGCCCTAATGAAGGAGACATAACTCCTCACACACACCAAATCAAGCAAAACTGTCTCATACAAATTTATATGAGGAATAAAGATATAACTTTTATATTTCGTACTTTCACTAATTCCTCTTCTAGGATTATGAAATCATGGGTACAAGATTCTGCTCTAACAACAAAATCAACACAATAAGCTCTTGTTTTTTTGAATTTCAACTTCCATCCAAGAGTTCTACCTCAAATACTCCATAATTCTCACTAACCATGCATGATTAACATGTTATTAGGAGTTAATTTCATTTGAGAAGAAGATAAATTAACTTACCTATTGTCCCAGAACCAGAAAACCTTAGGCTTCCTCCTTAGGCAGCTCACTCTTCTCCCTCTCCTTCTTCTTCTTCTTCTTCTTCTTCTTCTTCTTATTTTCTTTCTTTCTTCCTTAGCTCTCTCTTTCTTCTATTGTACCTCACATCTAGGGTCTATATTCTAATCTTAAAGGGTCAAAAATTTCACTTGTAAACCTATTGTAACAAGATAAAATCATGATGTTGCATTTCCATTGGTTAGAAGTTCACTTTCCTTTTTTAGTCCCTCTTATTCACTCCTTAAGCACCTCCATCCATCTCCTACTTTCTACATGCTCCTTATACTTTAAAATAAGCTCTATAACACCATTATTTATGATGCTATAACATGCACACAACATAAGACAATTTTCCATGCAACTATACAAACATTACATATATGTTCAAGTGTCCCAAATGTAATGGTGCATATGTCATATCGTGTTTATTTAATTCACATATCTAAATGATCATTTATCCAATGCATATGTTCATGTGGGATTTCATATCATTTATGCAATGAATATAGTCATGTGATAATGCCAATGAATATGGATGGGGATATTACACTTCCAACCTTAGTCCTCTCACACACGAGGTTTAGTGGCTCTTTCTTAGAAGGGTTTTGTTCTACTACCAATTGAAGGGTAGAAAACATACGTGGTCACCTCAAATCAAGAATATTCAAAGTCTTAAAAAACTATATAACAAGGAACCAATGAAAAGGGAAACCAATTTACATTCATCGGAGAAGTGTATGCATGAAATGTAAAGAAATCCCCTTAATAAAGCGAGAGGGTTGTTTACATAAAAATCATTTACAACATGGGGAATGAGATACAAGTATTTACATAACTACATTATAAGGAATAGGGTAATGATTACACTTTATATAGGGATGCTTAACTTTGTTCTTTGAGAAGTCTAACTCTTATTTGAAGAAATACAAATAAAAGGGGTTCCATATTCCAATGTACTATTGGCTCCTATATGCTCCTAATAATTGAGAGGGTTGTTGTAGTTATTGGCTCCCATAGGTTAGTGGGTGATGGTCAGGATCCCCCATTTGATATTCTCAAAAGTACTAGGCTTATGAGTGATTGACCTGCCTTACAATCTTTTAAATCTGAATGAATTTTAAGTCTTAAGTTTGGAGGGCCATCAATTTATCTAAAGGTAGACCTAGCAGAGTCGCCATTGTGAGCGTCGATCATATTTCTTAGGGTTGCACTAGATTGAGTGGAATCTTTCTTGTGACTTTATCCTTTTATCAACCAATGCAGGGATGAGAGGACAAAAGTCTTACATTGTTAGACCCAAAAAAGTGACAAGTGTTTGGATCAACGGGGGATCCTTTAAGCCTTGCATAAGTTTGAAGCCTTAAGTCTAAGTTATGGTTGTTAAAAGACCACAATGAAATAATACTTTGGTACTATCCTAAGGAATTATAAAGTAGCCACCTGACTTTGGTCGAGACAAGAATCTGGGGAAGGCAAAATCTGAACCAAAGCTAAGTCAATTAGAAGGCTCATGTCGTCTTCACCTCATCAAAATATGGAAGAACATATAGCACTTTAAGTTCCAAACTTGGTCATTGTCAAATTTGGTTCAACCAAAATACTTAAAATGCCAATCAATCAAAATGTGGAAGAATATAGAATATGAACACAAGATGTACCATAAACCCATTTAAAACTTATTTAAAATTTCATTTTTGAAATCAATAGACGTCCTAGGACATTAGGCCTCATCCTATTCTTCCAATGGAGTAAGAAAACCTCATGAAAAGCAACTTTAAAATAGAAGAATTTAGATGAAGAAAAAAGGGGGTTAGGTTATACAACCCATTTTGAGGGTTGTATAGCCTAGAAGGTAGGCTATATGACTTACGTCAAGCTCTGCAGCCTCTAATTTTTGAGTTTTCAAAATAAAGAAAAATAAAATGAAATAAAAGGAAAGGGAGAAATAGGGGGAGTATTTAGATCCCTTTATATGGTCCTTGCCCGTAGATGGTCACTAGATGATTTATATCCTCTGAAATGCTTAAAGTATTCATAAGAGTATAAAGAATAGGCCTTGTTCTAACCAAGGAATGGGTGAGATAACCTAGGGTGTTGATGCTTTTGTTTTAGGAGGTGTTTATGGAGAGATTTTGGTAAAGTAACACTAAGGTTATCCAAGCCTACCCCTCCTCTTTAAATGAAGAGGTATTTATAGATGATGGATGGTGCATTAGAGCCAAAAACGGTTGCAATTGCAAAATGTACATATCCAATCACATAGAAGAAGATTGGTTTCTTGGAATTAGGGTTTGCCCAGGGGATGTATAACCAAGATTAGGCTGTACAAATCAAGGGTTTAATGGCGGCGACCAATTCCAGAAGGTTCCCCTACTAGAGTTTAAAGCAGGATTGTACAACCTAATAATGGGCTGTATAACCTTGGTTACTATGTTGTACATCCTATTAACCCAATTTGGCAATTTAAGTTTCACATCGGCTTGGGCTTTGTGATGGGGCTTGGTTTTAGGCTTTCCAAGGTGTCCTAAGGCCTTATTCCACATCCATTAGCAATTTCTCCTTCCATTTTAAGGAATATGTCTAGTAATTTTCATTATTAGGCTTTATATCCTAAGGCTCAAAATTTGATGCTTACAACCTCATGAGCTTGTTATTTCTTTGTGATTCCTAGTTTAGTTGTTTATTTCATTTGCTCTCATTAGAAGGATAGGTTGCTAGCTTTTTAGGTTATATACTCCTCTTCTTATTTTTAGTAATCACTTGATTAAACTTAAGGAGATAAAGTATGGAATATCTCACTCTTATTTTCTTGCACATGTCTTTGGCTTTATGATAGTTTCCCTATGATTAACATCCTACCTCTAAATGATTTGTGGTGTTCATGGATGTTTAATTCTTTATGAACAATGTGGTTGAAGGTTTAACAACCTAGGATCCCATTTGTTAAGATTTTGCCTAAGGATTTTAACATCCTTTAAAGTGCATTTGTATTTCATATTTATGATATTCCATATTACATTATTCATGTGTTGGTGTTTTAGTTGTTATTATTGACATTTTATGATTCGTGTGATGTTAGGGTTGCGTTGACTTTGGATTTAAAACATACATGGGTTCCTTTGACTTAAAATAATTTTGGCAAGATTCTTTCCCTTAATGTATTACATTTTATCATTCCTCTATGTTTGAATTCTTGATGATCACTAACTTGTGTTCTCCTTGTATAGGTGGCAACGTACATATGGCAATTCCATTATGCATGATTTTGATTATTTGATATGCATGCTTATCCCATATGACATTAGATTTAACCCCTTCCCTTGAGTATGGTTGTAATGCGTTAATGATGATGTGTTTGATTAGAAGCACTATAAAAATGTTTAAGAGCATCAATCAAATTAATTAATAATAAGAATAAAGTGGTAAAAAATGAACCAAAGATGCCTAAAAGCTGAATCCTTACATTTAAGTAGATTTTGGGTGCCTAATCTCTTCCCTAAGCTGTACCTAATTTTCAAACCTAGTCTCTGATGGGGTGAAGATGAATTGGGCCTTCTAAATGACTTAACTAGGTTTAAAATTTATCTTTGCCTAGATTCTTATCCCAACCAAAGTTAGGTAGCAACTCTAAACTCTTAAGGCATCATACTATTATATTATCCCCCCTTAGTCTCCCGTTGACCATAAAAGTTGAAAAGGGGCTTAATGTGAGGCCTAAAGGATTCCTTGTTAATCCAAACACGAGCCATAATTTATAATTGATACCAATGTATGACCCTCGTCTTCTTAATCCTTTAATGATCGATAAAAGATAGGAGTTGAACGCAAGATTTCACTAGTTCAAGCACAACCCTAATCACCAGCTCGTGGCACTCATAGTGGTTAATCTACTGGGGATACGAAATTGGCTTTGCGATCAATCTCTAGGCCATATTTTACTAATTTATCTTTGTTATTAGTGAATCCACTTGCATTTGTACAGTCTCCACACTTCGTCACATGTTTTTTATTTTATATCAAATATGGGGTTTATGACAACTGTCCCTAAGCTTGTGGAAGCCATCAACTACAATAACCATCTCAATCATTAGGCACATGTTTGAGCCAATGGCACCTTAGACTAGGACACCCCCTTATTTACATTTCTTTTCTAAAATGAGGGTTGATGTCCCTAAAGAACATGACTAGGTATCCTCAATGTAGTTGCAATGTTACCTCACTCCCTTTTTTATGAAATTATCCCTCGTGCAAATACTTAAGTATTTCCCATTCTCTAACATGTAAATGTTTCTACATCTTGTATAAATGCTTATACACATTTTTTATTAAAAGGATTCTCTATTTACTTATAAATCTCCTTCAAAGCAATGTAAATAATTTTCTTTTATATATATCTCCCCTTTTAGTTTCCATGTACACGTGTTTTTTAAGATTCCAACCTTACTTAGTCTAAGATGACCTCAACACTACTTAGTCTAAGGTGACCTCATATGTTCTCTATCTATAATGATAGAAGAATAAGACCTCACCTTGGAAAAAGCCTCTAGACCTCGTGCGTAGGAGAAATAAGATTGGGAAGATCTTTTGTAATAATGTGTACATTGCATGGTACATGTAATGTATTAATAACCATTATTTTACAACCATTATAGCTTCATCCAAACCTTTGTGGGAAAGAAAGGGCAACCAATTAGCTAAGAAGAGTAAGACATCTAGCCCGATTTAAAGGCCCAAACTAATAACAGAATCAGCTATACCACTAGAAGTTGTAGAAAGGATAATAGTCAAGCTAAATTGTACTATGGAAGAAAGAATTGTTGATGAGGTGAATAAATGCCTCAATGAAATTATAAAGAAAGTTGATGCATCTACCAGTAGGATCGATAAAGGGAAGTTGCCCATAAAGACACCTTAATCTATGGTGATTAATGATTATCCATTTGGAATAAAGGAGTATCAGGAAAGTAAGTTGGCTAAAAATGTAGGAAGCAATATGGCTACTCCTGACAGGCCTATGAAAGATAAGAAGGAAAGCACTCGATTTGATAATCTTGCTAAGCAATTAAAAAAGATCTAAAAAGACACTTGGCATAAAGGGACTAAAGAGGGGAACTGATGTTGAAGAGTTGTTTGCCCAAGAGACGATTCCTTCCAACTTTTGAATGCTAGAACTTCCTAAGTTTTCTAGAACTTAAGATGCCACTGACCATATCCATTCTTATGTGCTAATAATAAAGATGTTTAGGGAGCCTACATACATTATGCCTGAATTATTTAAGTTATCACTAGAAGGGTCTGCAAAGACATGGTATTACAACATGTTCAAGACTATTAGGGAAAGTTTGAAAGAATTAACAGAAGCTTTTGAGAAACATTATGCTTGTAACTCAACTTTAGAAGTTACTCTACAAGATTTGGAGTCATTGAAATAGAAAGCCAGAGAAAATTTCAATGATTACATAAGGAAGTGGAAGAAGTTGGCTTCTGAAGCAACTATTAGGCCAATGGGAAGGGAACAAATGAAGATGATTACAAAGGGCGCACTACAAGGATTAAGTACTAGGATTAAGGACATATTGGTATGTAATTTTGAAGACCTTATAGAAGCTAGCTTACAAGTCAAGGAATTGGAGTATAAGTTCATGACATAGTATCGTGGAAGAAGAAACATGTTGTCATAAGATGAAAGAGAAGGAAATAAGACAACTGATAAGAGGGTATGATGCGAATGCTTGTTGTGCCTTTCATCAAAGAGCCAAACACAATGTTAATGATTATTACAAGCTAAGGCATAAGATACAAGATCTTATTAATAATAAGAATATTATTCCACCAAACTCTAAAAGATCAAGCATAAGGGGGAATCTGTTCCCAAAATATTGTAATTACTGCTTTTAAACTAAAGGACCTTTATGATTGATTCTAGGATTCTTAAGGAGATAGTGATGGCGACCTTTCAGGCGGTAATTCTTATGAAAGTTATGGTTATCGCTTGTGCTATTAACCTATGGGAAAGTTCAAATAAAGAGACAGAAAAGGTGAAGAGGAAAAGGATGATCAAGCTATGGAAGGAGAGCGATGGAGAGAAAAAGGAGGAGCAGGTGGACCATGTAACTAAAAATGGTAAGTACTACCAAGACAGGGAGGCTTGTAACGACCTAAGGGTGGAGAAAGAAGAAGAAGGGCTCGTGGTTAAGGAAAAATATGTTGACAACCCATTTTTGAGGCAAGTAAGGAAGATGCAAGCTTAAATTATTGTGTGGAAACTGCTAATCAATTTCTAAGAGCATAGGAGAGCCATGGTCAAAGCTTTGTCAAGTTTGATTATTTAGAAGGAGGCTACACCAAAGGATGAGATTATCTTGGTTGCTAACAAGGGGAAGATCACCTTTTCTAATGAAGATCTACCTTATGAAGGAAGGGATCATAAGATCTACCTTATGATGGAAGGGATGATAATCTATCTTCATTCATCCAAGATGAGGTGAAAGGGAGATGAACACCACGTGTGATGGTTGGTGATGAATTCGGGATTAAAATTTGCCTTCTAAAATTGTTGCATAAATTTGGGGTATTAGAAAATGATTAATAAGCATCAAAGAGTATTATCTAAACATATGATGATAGTAGAAGGCTGGTAGCTATTATATTTATGACCATGGTCAAAATTGGGATTATAGAAATAATAATGGAAATTATAGTGTTGGATATTTTGGTCACTTTTTCATTGTTATGGTATCACCCATTATGAGGGATACCATATACAATGCACTAAAAGGTCAAGATCCCTTACAAGGGTGAGATAGTGACAATCTACATAGAAGTTAGAGCGACTGCATCGACATTGAGTGTAGTTATCCCATTTTTCAGAGGTTTACAAGTAGTTAGGTTTACAGAATAAACTTCCTTCTAGGGTAAGGGCTTGGAAAGAACTCTACGAATGTGTTGGGGTTTCTAAAAATCCCCACTCATACCACAAGAAGAGGATTAGGTTACCATGGAAAGAGAGGAAAACAAAAGATAAGGGATATGAACATACTTTTATTTGATTTCTTCATAAAAGAAGGAGAGATCATTGAAGAGGTTGAAAAAGAGATTACATTAAAGAAGATGAGTAACAAATATGCGATGATTCCATGGATGACCTTAAGAAAGCATTCCTCTATATGGTAATTAGGGAAATAGTTTATTTGAATTACTAAGACTCATCTGATGAGGAGAACAAAAAGAAGAAGAAAAATAAGAAGGGTAAGTAAGTTGTAGAGACAATAGATGCTTAAGAATCATGCCAATTTATAATTTTTTATGGTCCTCAAACTACTTGGCAATGGAATGATAAATAGAAGATATCTGATGAGGAGCATAAGTAGTATTTGTAAAATCAATAGTTATAAGCAACTGGCGAAGGCCCTACGAAGAATAAGTATGAAGTGATTAATCAAAAAGAACCTATTATTAATCAAAATGGGGATATATTGGGTTATGTAAGTTCACTAAAGGGACATACATAGGAATGAGCTTGTCTAATATTGAAAACATGATTGTGAACTTCATTAAGGATATGAAACATAGTGGAATAACATAAAGTTAGACAACAGAAGATCATCAAACAAAGTTTGATAGGATGGCATTTTGGGATAACTTCATGAAGATTAAACTAGGAGATGATAAGATGAAGCAAGGTTTTGATGAAGTGTGAAAGCCATGGTTGACATTGAAATTGGGAATGGAATGGGCTTTGAACAGGTTAATAATTTGAATGCTACATAGGCAATTGATGAGAAGAAGGTTTAAGAAGAAGAAAATACTAATGATGAAGGGACACCTACCGATCTACTAGAAGAAGTTGACTTTCCTAATATATCTGATGTTCTTGTCTCTAGTCTCTTTGAAGACAATGACATATTTATTTCAAAGTTTAAGGTAATGAATGGTGAGTTTGCTTACTTGTGTGATGTGTTTTCTGATGGTAGTATGCATAATATATATCATTTCATGAGCATATTTAATATTATTCTTATTCATACCATTGCATTTAATCATGGCATATAAAAAAAATTCAAAAATCTTACTTATCACTAATGATGTCACACTTGAAGAACAAATGAAATTTGAACAACCACTAGGGAAAAATTAGAGGGTCTTTATTTGGATATATAAGAATATGTCAGTGGTTGACTGACAGATATTTGAACACAGGATTCTAATTTATCTGCTCAAGAGACTAGTGAAGTAGAAGCTTAGAAGAATGAGATCTGGTTGGATCTAATTAGTGAAGGAAGAGGTGGAAAAATAGTTGAATGCTAATTCCTAAAGATATTTGACTACCTGAATGGCTAGCCTATATGGTACTAGTGCCAAAGAAGGATGAAAGAGAAAAGATGTGTGTCAATTGCAGTGATTTGAACAAGGCTTACCCTAAAATGGCTTTCCTTTACCCCACATTGATGTACAGGTAGATAGTTATTGGCCCTAAAGTTTAAACTTTTGACATTAGAACGTTCAATCTATATTGTTAAGATAAAAAAAGAGTATTGACTTAGGTTTGAATAACCTAGTCTAACAATCTCTCCCTTTTTGATTTTGACAATTTAGGTTGAATAAGCAAAGGATAAATAATCAATTATGCATGTTCCTAAGAGAATGATTGTGAGGTGATTCAAATCATAAGTATAAAATTACTCCCCCTCAATCCATACTCCCCTTAGTTATTTTAACAAGATCATTGTCTTAGCTTATTACATATGTAGTTCAATTTTATCTCCCTCTTTTTATATGTTCCTTCTTTGTGTATTTAGTTAATTATATCTCCCCCTTTGTCAAGATAAAAAAGGGAAATATGAGGGAATAAGAGAGAGAATGGGGAATATGAGAGGGAATGACCACAAACTTGTCAATTATACAAACTCAAATTAGAATAGCAAACATAAGTAATTTTGCACAATTGATCACAATATGACACATAAGAAGATAAATGGATGAAACATAAATTGCATCAAAAATTTATATGTAAAAAAAACAAATGCAAAATAATGCAAACATTTAAAGATGCTTGAAAACACAAACTAGGATTTAAAATTTAAGAATTGTCATATATGGCCCTATTATAGAGTATATGATTTTTTTATGATTGATTTGAACATTTGAAATGTAGAAAACCTTAAATGCAAAATGAATTGATTCAACTCATCACACAATCAATCAAATTAAATCAAATTAAACATGTCAACACATAGATATATCAAGCAATAAAACTCCCCTTAAATGTATGCATACATTTATTAAGTTAAAAACATAAGGGATAAGGGATGCATTACAAGTTTAGTATCCATGGCTTGATACCAACGAACCTTTTAAAACTTTATCCCTTTTTCATTAGCAATCTCCATTCACCTTTAGATTTTCATGATGAGAATTTGGTGAAGGAGTCCCCATCCTGCAATATCAAACACTTTGCTTTGGTACCCAAACATACTTGGGTCCTTAGGGGTTAGTCTTAGAAAGGTCTTCCAATTTGAGATGTGCCTTCCTAATATGGCAAAATACATTGATATTCCCATATGTCATGCAATAATGACATTAGAGCTTAGACTTGTGAGTCTTTCTCCTATGCACAACCATAGTATAAGTAGGGGACCTTCTCATACTTAGGTGGTGAGAATGTATGCAAGTGCATGAGTGATTAGAAGTAGAAGTGAATTTTTTATGTTTGTGTGGTTGAGCATGCTTCTTGTTATAAATGTAAGCATAATTTGCTATTTGAGCCTTGACTCTTGAGCCTTGGAGGGCCTTTCCTTTGCCTTTAGACATAGGCGGCTTAGTGTTAGGAACACCTTTCTTCCTCATGACCTCAATATTGAAGTTTAAGTTGTTGATGCTTTATTGAATGTAGTGAGTGAATAAGCAAATGAAGAGGCTTCATTGAAGCCTGGACCATGCCTAACTGAAGGAGGTCTTTAAGATACTAGAAGTGTATCCAAAACTTCTGTTGGACTAGGATGGTTAATCCTAAGTCTTAAACCACTTTTGATCTTGACAAAGGAGATTGATCAATTCTAATGGTTCAATTAAGTGTTGTTTTGCAGTTTTAGTTAGTCTCTATATTTGAAGTTGGATGAAGTCCTTAATCTTTAAAGAAAGCAAAGTACCTCTTAATTCGCGACCACAACTTCATAAATCGCGACCGCGAACTGGACTAAGGCATGTTGACAACTTGGACAGATGGATTCGCGGTCCACTTCGTTGCCATGACCAATTCAAAGAAAAAAGAGCCAAAGTCACTAATGAATTCGCAATGAGTGTCACGCCTCAGTCGCAATCGTGAAATTCAAAGTAACTCAAGAGGGAATCAAGTCCATAACCACAGCTTGACAAGAGTCCCAGGTGACCATTGGAAGACAAAAATAGCGATGACAACTTATGGGTAGCGACCACGAATCATGAGGAAGAAGATGAACATTTTTGGCAGACGATTTTGGGTCCTGAGTCACGGCCTGTACAAGGAAAATTTCGAGCACTACTTTTGTGAGCAGGTCAAAGGTAATGGCTATATTATCCTGGTGAACCAATGGGAAGATGACATGTGGACTAACCATCAGACACAAATGGGGTTTTTTGCCATAAGTTTTAGCTCCCGTATGAAAATTGAAAAATCACGACCGTGAAAGAGTAGTAGCGACCGTGAATGAATCTTGACAAGCATTTAATGCAAAAATCTGTCTAACATACTTTGAAGATTTGCTACCAATTTTATTGCAATGTCTCTTTGGTGAGTATAGGTTATAAATACCTCACCAAACAGATGTAAATGTAAGAGAATTCATTAATTTGTAACCTAAACTCTTGCAATTTTTCTATTTAATCTTTTATTTTGTTTGGTGTGAGCATAAACACCATTTGTAAAGGTTGTAGTGTGAGCCTATAAAAACACTAAGAGAGGTTATTGTGTGAGCCTTAAAAACACAAATGTAAAGGTTGTTGTGTGAGCCTCAAAAATGCAAGTGCAAAGGTTATTGTGTGAGCCTTCAAAACACAAGTGTAAAAGTTTGGTGTGAGCTTGAAAACACCATTGGAAGATAGTGAAACACCCAATTGCTGAGAATTAGGGAGTGGACGTAGGGTCAATTATACTCGAACCACTATAAATCTTGTGTCTCAATTCTACTAATTTTCTTTCTTGCCATCTTTTTTTAATTTTTATACAATAATTCAACCCCCCTCCCTTCTTGGTGCCTAGGGCCAATAAGTGGTATCAGAGCCTAAACACTCAAACAAACCTTTATTGGTGAGTAAAAGATCATGGGAAAAGAGGGAATCCACTCACACCTCAAGCCTCACTTTGATGGAATCGACTATACTCATTGGAAGTATAAAATGGAAATCTATCTTGACACAGATGTGGTGGACCTCTGGGATGTGGTGGTAAAAGAATGGAAGCCACCTACTCAGGTAGTGGATGGAATTAAAGAACTTATCCCAAAAGAAGAATGGGTTGAAGCTCACCAGATATCAAATATCAAAAACAAAAGAGCAATAGCCATTCTTCTAAGCTCTCTCTCTCTCTAGAGAAGAGATTAGACGAGTACAACATTGTCAAATAACACATGCCATTTGGAAGACACTTGAGAATTACCATAAAAGCACAACTCTAGTAAAGTCAAGTTGGTTGGAGATGTACTGTAACATCCCTATCCACATTCATTGGCATTATCACATGAACATATGCATTAGATAAATAATCATTTAAAAGCACTGTTGCATTTGGGGACACTTGAACATATCTATAGTGTTTGTATAGTTGCATGACAAATTGTCTTATGTTGTGTGCATGTTATAGTATCATAAATAATGGTGTTTTAGAGCTTAATTAAAAGTATAAGGAGCATCTAGGAATTAGGAGATGGATGGAAGTGCATAAGGAGTGAAGAAGAGGGACTAAAAGCAAAACTTTTAACTTTTAACTAATAGGAAACCAACCCCAATCTTTTGATTTATTTAAAATAAGAATACAGACAATTAGGGTCAGATTTTGAGGAAAAACTATGGATTATACCAGAAACAAAGAGAGAGAGCAAAGGAGGAAGAAGAAAGGAAGAAGAAGAAGAAGAAGAAGAAGAGAGGGAGAAGAATGAGCTGCCTAAGATTTTCTAATTCTGGGATAGTAGGTAAGCCTAAGATTTTCTAATCTTGGGACAGTAGGTAAGTAAATTTATCTTCTTCTCAACTATAATTAATCTCTCATGACATGTTAATCATGCATGGTTAGTGAGAATCATGGAGTAATTGAGGTAGATCTCTTGGATGGAAGTTGTAATCCAAGAGAACAAGAGTTGATTCTGTTGGATTTTACTGTTAGAGCAGAATTTTGGACCCATAATTTCGTAACCCTAGAAAAGAAATTAGGGAAATTGAAAAATACAAAAGTTGTAGCTTTATGTCTCATATAAATGTGTATGAAATAGTTTTGCTTGATTTTGTGTATGTGAGGAGATATGACTCCTTTAGTAGGACTAGGTCAAATCCAAACTGAGATGATCTCAGTCTTGTGTTTTATTATATTTTGATGGCTTTATGTTCTGATTTTGATAAAGTGTAAAACATGAAATTTGTAGGATTATGTCCTCTATAAACACCTATAAACCAGTTTTGATTGATTTTCTGTGTGGCAAGAGTTATGGCTCATTGATTGGGACTGACTCTGTACAGGGGTCAAACCTCACATTTCTTTTAAAACTGTTTTCCAAGAATTTGATAGCCATAGATTTAGAATTTGATGATTGTCCAAACTTAAAAGTTGTACATTTATGTATTATGTACATAGTTGTGAAATAGGTTTGCCAAATTTGGCATGGTTGTTGAGATGTTGTCCCTTTATCATGACTGGTTGTCAATATGTTACAAACCTGCTCATCCTGAGATTGGTCCTTTGTTTTGGTGACATTATAGCCTTAATTAGACAATGAGTAAAACATGATAAATGTTCCTTTATATGTTTTGTAACTGATGGTAGATTATTATTGTAATTAGATTTATACAATTTGAGATACACCCAAGAGAGTAAGACCTACTTAGACTGAGAGGACACTGTAACAGGGCAACATTTAAAATTCACCACATTTTTTGTGTGTCTGTTATTGGCTTGAAATTTGAATATATTGTCTTATTATGTGTCTAGTTACTTAAAAAAGAAGAATCAAGTCATTTGGATGAGTATATCTAGAGTTATTGCTGTGAGAGTGTAGCAAGCTCAGGCTGCCCTATTAGGAATATATGCATAAACACTAGGTCCACTTGCATGGATCATACCATAACTGCATACCAAGCATTCATAATCATTTTGACATACTTGTAACCATGTATGTATCAAAT
>CATIWR010548314.1:0-11860 GCA_949677035.1 Omphalea diandra
ACATAAAACAATTTGTCATACAACTATACAAACACTACATATATGTTCAAATGTCCCCAAATGCAATGGTGCTTCAATGATTATTTATCTAATGCATATGCTCATATGATAATGCTAATGAATATGGCTAGGGATGTTACACTTTTTGTTTGAGCATAGGTAATTATCTCATTTCAGTAACCTATCTAAGCCATAATATGTTTTAAGATTGTTAATTGCATAGCATAAAAAAGCTTAAATTGAAGAGGTAATAGATAATATATAAAAACAAAATTATAATAAGAAATATACAAAGGAATAGAGGCAAAAATAAATAAATAAAATATAAATACAAGCTATAGAAATTCAAAAAAATACTCGAGACTTGTGTGTTACATAATATCCTTTAAATAGATTCACCCCTCATTATTGGTCCATGAGGATATAATGACATATGTCTTTTAAGGACAAAATGAAAAATAAAATTAAAGTCGAACACCAAGATGCATGCTTTCGATAAACTAAATAGTGTCAACACTGAATCAAATAAAAAAATGAGAAGAACGAAATTGTTGATGCTATAAATGATTATGCAACTTATGTGTGTTGGATTGCCCTTATTTATAATAGAATATATTGGAGAAGAAAAGCTAGTGGGTTAATTCCCAGTAACAACCATTACACCCAATAAGTCTTCATTAAGACTATGTAACTCTTAACCTTGAAACAATCATTTTAAATAACAAAATCAAAACTGTGTAACTCTTACTTTGGAATTATAATAGTCACAACTCTTATAATTATGGTAAAAAATAATTTTAAAAAAAAACCAAGTTGAAACATGCTAGTTCGAGACAATTTGATATTTGCGTATGCATGTAGCATACTTGTACATTAAGCCTTTTGGTTCAAGTTAAGAATTTATGTCTCTTATGTGCATGTGAGACACAGCTTATCAAGCTAATTTTCTTATTATTATATAACGAAAAATATTTCAATATATGCTTCTTAATAATTTTATTTTTTTCTAATATGAGATACCCACTTTTTTTTATTACTTTCCCATAGCAAAGAGCTTAATTGGGCATCAAAATCTCATTTATACATGCTCTATTTTGGGCATATGAATAAATTACAGTTTCATGTATAAAAACATGAATTTAGTTCGACATTCCAAATACGCATAGTAGATCTCATCCAATTTTGTCTCAAAATATTTATATGGATCTCATCCAATTTTATATCTCAAAATGATTATTTAGTGGATTAAAAAATGCTATCACTATTGTTATATTAGCCATATTTAGCAATATTATTGATATAAGTCAGTGTTTTATTTAATGTAAAAATTAATGATATTAAAAATGAGAGATATAAATTAATTAAAAATTTCAGAAATTTAATTGAAGAGGAAAAGGGTGGTGGTGATGATGATGATACTATTTTAAAGAAAAATGTAATTTTCATTTTAAATCTAAAAAATAAGAAAAAATGTGTTATGAATAAAGATTATTTTTTATGTTTTCAAAAAAAAAGATAAAGATATTTTTTATATTCAGTTTGAAATCAGCAACAAAATTCATAAAACAAATTTTAAATTATTACTGTCAAAATATAAAGATTTAATATTTTTTTAAAAAAGAGAATGAAGTTATTTTAAAAAATAAAATAGTGTATTATGATGAAAATCAAGAGTTTTTTAGTATTTTATTTTAGGAAAATTTGTAAAAAAATCTTAAACTTTTAAAAAATGTTCATTTATATTTAAAAAATTAAATAGAAAAACTTTCATTTTAATTTCAAGTCTAGCCTTGGACAGGACATATATATCTTTGACCTAAGATTTATTAATGTAGTCATCTACGTAACATCCTAATCTGAGATTTTCTGATGTAGCCATCAATGTGACATCAGCCACTTGATTAAACTTAGGGCAAATCACAAAAATTTCAGACTTTAAAAATATTTGTTTATATCATAAATAATTTTGTTTTTATTTTGAATGTATGAACTTTCATTTTAGTTCAAGTCTAGACTTCAACATGCTTCTCTGAATATGACATTTGCTTATAGGACTATTCATGTGGCATTACCCATCAGATCAAATTTACTCTGTTGGATGAATATATCTATGTAATCACCCTCTACATAACGTCATTGCTAATTTCAATTTTTAAATAAAAAATGTTACTTTAAATTTTTTAAAAATAAACATTTTAATAAATAAAATCAAATCCATCTCTTCAAAATTAAAAATATGTTTAAATTATGTTTTAGACAAATTTGTGTTAGAATTTTAGATGAATAAAATCTATGTTTGCCAATTTATCTAATATCACAAAAAGAAGAATCAAATTGAATATAAAATTGACTTCAATTTTGAATAATTTTTATTTTCAATTGCTTGTTATCATGGAAGTGTTTTGTCAGTACTCAAATATTATAAAAATCAGTATTTTCATAATTAGACTAAATCAACTAATCACATCAATAAAATCAAGAATTGATTAGTGGACCAGTTCGGTTAAGTTTCAAAATTAATCACACAAAAATAGGTCAAAGGCAAAAAAAAAAAAAATTAAAATTGAAAAAATACCCAAAATTAAAAACCATATCCAACTGATTCAACCTAAATTAAGTTATTTTGTAAAAATTTAAAATTTTAAAAAATTACATGATTTTACTCATAATTTAAATTTTAAAAAAAATATGTTTTATTATGTTATCATATTATACATTGTTAAATTTTAAATATTTATTAATTACTATTTATATATTTTTTCAAAAAAAACAAAAAATACTTATTAAACTAGACTAGTCAAACCGATTGAATTAACTGAATCATGAATTGGCCAATTAACCAATTTGATCTCTACTCTGATTTTTAAAAACATTGAAAAAAAATGACAAGACTTTTAAAGAGAATTTTTTTTATTTGTCTAAAATAATCTATGGCTTTTAAGTATGATATTTTTAAAAATTAAAGTAATATTTTTTATTTAAAAATTAAAATTATCAACAACATTGTGTTGAAGTGATTGTATGAATATATTCATTTAATAGAGTAAATTGAGTTTGATGGGTGATTTCACGTGAATGACAACAACAATAAATGTAATATTTGGATAAGTATCTATTTTGTTCAAGGCTAAACTTGAAACTAAAATAAAAAATTTATGCATTTAAAATAAAAAAATTTGTTCAAGATATAAATGATAATTTTTTAAAAAAATTCAGGTTTTTTTGTGACTTGCTATAAGTTTAGTTAGTTGGATGACATCATGTTAGATACCGTATAGATGTCCACATTAACAAATTTCAGATTCTGAGAAATATATGTCTTGTCCTATGCTAAATTTGAAATTAAAGTGAAAATTTATCTATTTAAAAAAAATTGTTCAAGATATAAATGAAAATTTCACATCAACAAATTTCAGATTCTGAGAAATATATGTCTTGTCCTATGCTACATTGGAAATTAAAATGAAAGTTTATCTATTTAAAAAAAAAATTGTTCAAGATATAAATGACAATTTTGTACAAGTCTACGATTTTTTTTTATAATTTCCCCGTTATTTTATTGTAGTCTGTGTTTAGGATTTCGGAAAATAAATGTAGTGCTGATTGCGTGCGCTTTCGTTTTAGTGCGCCCTTTTATCCCCACCACACCACCTAACTTTTTCTATAATTTTCTTTTGTCATCTTTTTCTCGGCCATATATAGTCCATGGACCATCAGCCTATGCTTTTCCCGTCCTTGTGCTGTATTCACACTTCTCTCCAAACTGTACTAACGCATAGTATATACCACATTTACAAGAAACTTTAAAACCACTTTACCTACTATCATTCTTGCTATCATTACTATTATTTATAAATTCATCGCCATTTACGTCGGTCTGAATTAACTTGTGCCTTTTCTTTTTCTTTGATTTCTAATTTATACATTCACACGAAATCAATTTTGTTTGACCTCACAATCTCAACCCATTAAGTTTTATTTCTGAAATAACTTCCACAAACACAGATACACATATTTCAAATACATATATTTACTATTAAAGCCATTATAAATGATCATTACAATACCATACTACTTTAAATTATAGTTATTACATTTGTTATTTAATATTGATTATTTATTATTATAATTAATTATTTTTATCCATAACTAGTACTTATCTACAAAAATATTTATTATATTTTATCTTTATTATTTAAAACTAAATATATTTAAGAGTTCTTATCTTTAATGTCTTAACTTGCTAATTATTATATTTAGTGATTAATTTAATATCATAACTTGCTAATCATTATATTTAGTAATTAATAAATTTAATAAAATAAAAACGATAATATTTTTCACAGTATTTGACATTGCCACTAGATTTATTTTTTAAAAAGATTAAATTTTCATAAATTTAATTTGAATAAAATCAAAGTAAATATTTATTTTTGACTAAATTCAATCTTTTTTGGAAAATAATTTATCAAAAATTGAAAATAGAATATAATAAAAAATAATTATATGATTTAAAACTAATCTCATTCTAAATAAAATATTTACATCTTTTTTTTTATTTTTTTATCAAATTTTTAGTAGCCTCTAATTTTTTTTGAACTATATAATCTAGTTACTTATATTCAGGATATAAATAATTTTATTTTATTGGCTATGAATGTAGCTATAATCTTTTTTATTTAACTAAGTCACTCTACATATGTTGTATACACAATGACAAAAGTTTAAAAATTTTCAGCTTATTTATAAATAAATCATCAATTTTCTATTTTAATTAAAAACTTGTAATTTTAATTGTATCTTATTTTATATAATTTTAATTAAAAAACAAACCTGATGTAAATTTATCAATAATTAAATTATTTTTTAATAGTTTGAAATTTCAAATATAAAATATTTTATCATTCAAAGTCATTTTTTTTAGTTTTATATCAACTTTGAATCAAATTTAAGAGAATATAGAAGTTATTGTTATTCATGAATCTATTACAAATTAAAAAGTTTGAGAATTTGTTAACAATAAATAAAATATAAAATGAGCATATTTTGGACAAATATATATTGCAATCTTATTTAAGTTATATCTACAACTATCTTAATTATGATAGTAATTTTAATAAAAAATAAATAGGAAAAATTTTAAAAACTAAACTCTATAATCTTAAAGAATAAAATTTGTAATCTTCTTCTCAAGTATAAAAGCTATTAATTTGAATTCACATATGTTAGATGTAAAAAACTAAAAATAAAATTACGTCAATACTCTAAAAGTAAAATTTTCATCTTAATATGTTATAATTTATTCTAATAAATAAATTAGTAATAAATTTATATATTTTACTCCCTCCATTCCATATTATCTATTACTTTTAAAAAATATATATTCTAATTATTTGTCATATTTAGATCTCCAATGAAACATTAATTATTTTTTTCTATTTTATATTTATCAATACTCTTAGAGTAATTAATGAATCAGTCATTTGAGTCTTTCAAAATGGGTAATTTAGTCATATTGACTTATTTTTTTCATATAATTATGACTACTAAATAGTTTTTTAATTTGTGTGAAACTCTAAAAAGTAATAGATATTATGAAACGGAGAAAGTAGTTGTTAGTTGAATCATTTAATGTATTATAATTTCAGGGACTGATATTAAAAATTAATCAATGTAACTTATACATAACATAGTCAGCTTACAATTTATTATAATAAAAAAAGATAAATCATTGCAATTCATATAAGATATAGTAAATTATCATACGATTAAATGTCTTTTTATAGTGTTAATTTGATTAACACAATTACTATTTCCTACAATATGTTATTGATATGATTAATACAGTATAACAAGATTCACTATTTTTTTTTTCATCTTGTTAATCATGGAGGTTTCTTTAATTATTAAATGTATGATAATCTATTTTAAATAGATTCATTAATGTTATAGGGTCAATTTAATCGTTGAATATGAATAATTTATTTTGAACAAATTAATAAATTCCACAAATCTGTTTAAGTGTTAAACAGTGATTAACTAGTTATGTTATGAACAAATTAGTTAATATAAATAATTACACCTTATAGAATTTAGGTAGCAACTCAAACAAATAAGTAAGATAACCATTTACCTTTTGGGAGCACTACCCGCAAACCCCCATAAGGGGGCGCTACCCCCTTGACCCCCATTTGTTGATTGGCGAGCAAGACTACTACAAGGGGGCGCTATCCTTTGGACCCTACTAAGGACACTACCCCTAAGACCCTCGTAAAGGGCACTTCACCTTGACCTCGAATGGATTCTTCACATAAATTTATAAATACCCTAACATAATTTGTTTTATATTTTGGATGTTTTGTTTATGTGTTATGCATGGTGCATGGCATGACCCTTTAGACCAATGTGATTGGCTTTTTTATTTCTTTATTTTTCAAGGGTTATAATTTTTAAATATGACCTACGAGCTGTTATTTGTATTTAAGCATTTATTTTATTAGTAGTAATATAATAGCATAGTTTACTTTTTTTGTAAATTACAACTTGTAATAGACTTTCAAGGCATAAGGTGGTAATCTTTAAGGCATGAGGTGGCAACCATTGATGGCAACCTAGGCAAATCCATGGAGATGAAGATTTACCCCTAGGATTGACCTTTTGATCTTCACACTAGCTTGTAAAGATCAATTTAGATTAAAGGCTATGCTATGACATGTTTATTTTTGTTATTATTAAGAATGGATATTTATAATGCAATGCATGAGATGTATGAAATGCAACATAGTAATACATAGTAGGATAACACCTAGTTAAATCCCTTAATAAAATTAAGTCATGAAAATGCTACCATAATTCAAACATTTGTCAAGACTTTGATTCCTAAATAGTGGTATTGCCAAAGCAAAGCATATTAGGCCATCTTAGTAAGACTAGATGAATAATGGTGATATTTATAAGTTTGAACAGTTAGACTTAACTAGGTTACCAAAATGGTTTTGAAACCAAGGCATAAGATAGGATAAGTCGAGACATGTGATGTCAATATCCCACAGTTATCCAAGTTAGAATTAGGTGAAATATGGATCGTGACCCACTAAATATTTCAATAATTAAAAATTTTCAATTTGACGGTTAATGAATTAATAAAATTTAATGGGAGTTTATATTTAATAAAATGCTAAGTGCATTTTATATATCTCTGTTGTAGCTTATGGCTTTAAACAACACCTATAACTCGTCACTATGATCATTCCTTGAGAAGGATAAATTAAATAAGACTAATTTCCTAGACTAATATAGAAACTTGAGAATTATTCTCAAGCAGGAAAGGAAGGAATATGTCCTAGATCAACCTATCCATGTAGAGCCTGCTACTAATGCTCCAAAAGCCCAAAAGGATGCTCATACTAAGCTTCTTAATGACTTAGTGGATTTCACTTGCCTCATGCTTGCTAGCATGGAATCAGAACTTCAGAAGCAAGTAATGGAAATGGAGACCTATACTATTATAGGTCTTCTCAATGAAATGTTCCTAAAGAAGGCTCAAATTAAAAGTTTTAATACTATTAAGGCTCTACTTTCATGCCAATTAGCAATTGGTACAATTAGACCTCATATTTTGAAGATGAAGGGTCATCTTAATCATTTGCAGAAACTTGGTCTTGCCATTAGCCAAGAGTTGGTTGTTAACATCATTCTCCAATCCTTGCCTCATGTATACATTGCGTTCATTATGAACTATAACATACATAATATGGAGAAAAGTATTTCTAAATTGCATGGGATGCTCAAGACTGCTTAATCAAACTTTAAGAATAACACCAAAGAGGTTTTGATTATTCATAAGGGGGAGGGTATGAAGAAAAAGGGAAAGGGAAAGAAAAAGGTTACAAAGGACCTAAAAAAGCCCAAGCCCAAGCCCAACCCTAAGCCAAACCTTCAAAGGAGGGAGCATGGCATTTTTGCAAATGGAGTAATAGTTGCTGCCTTAGCCATAAAAACTTAAGAGTTAGCTTTGCCTAATAGACTTGTTTTAACATTGAATAGTTTTTATTATGTGACTACTTTGAGTAGGAACATTATATTTTTATTTCTTGTCAAGACATGGAAGGTTTTGAATTTTTTATTAAGAATAATAAATGATCTATTTCTTACGCTGACATGCTTTATAGTTATGCTTATCTATCGAATGGTCTTTATGTCCTAAATCTTGAAAATAGAAATGTTGAGTCCATTTATAATACTGAAATCAAGAAGCATAAATCTAATTACTCAAATTCTAATTATCTCTGACATTATCATTATGGCCACATAAATAAGATATATATATATATATATATATATATATATATATATATATATATATATATATTTATTTATTTATTTATTTATTTATTTATTAAAGGTCCAACAAGATGGACTTTTAAATTCATTTGATTTTTAATCATTTGAAATATGTGAATCTTATTTATTGACCAAAATGACTAAAGTCCCTTTCATAGGGCATAGTGAAAGGGTTAATGACTTAATAGGCCTAGTGCATACCAATGTATGTGGACCATTAAGTGCAAATGCTAAAGGAGGTTTTTAGTACTTCATCATTTTCACAGATGATTATAGTAGGGGTATGGATATATCTATCTTATGAAACAAGTATGGACTTTGATTGATCTGCCTAATGGTTTAAAAAATATTAGGTGCAAATGAGTTTTCAAAAAGCACATAAACTTGGATGGCAATGTGCAAATCTATAAAGCAAGGATGGTTGCAAAAGGCAAACACATGGTATAGACTATGATGGAACCTTTTCACTAATTGTTATGCTTGAATCCATTCAGATTCTCCTTACCATACCAGC
This sequence comes from Omphalea diandra, assembly GCA_949677035.1. Taxonomy (NCBI): domain Eukaryota; kingdom Viridiplantae; phylum Streptophyta; class Magnoliopsida; order Malpighiales; family Euphorbiaceae; genus Omphalea; species Omphalea diandra. The sequence continues at coordinate 8,858 of CATIWR010548314.1, forward strand.
GTACTATGATTATGAGATATGGCAAATGAATGTCAAAAAAATATTTCTTAATGGAAATCTTTTTAAGGATGTGTATATGACATAGACAGAAGGTTTTATCAATCTTGAGAATTCTAAAAAAGTGTGCAAGCTTCAAAGGTCCATTTATGGATTGAAGCAAGCTTCTTAGAGTTGGAATCTCCGTTTTGATAAAGTAGTCAAATAGTTTGGCTTCATAAAAAATCAAGATGTGTCTTATGCTTACAAAAAGGTTAGTCGAATGCAATAGTTTTCCTTATGCTATATGTTGATGACATATTACTCATTGAAAATGATATCCCTACTCTACAAAATGTTAAATTGTGGTTAGGGAATTGTTTTTAGGTGAACTTATCTATATCTTAGGCATCAAGATCTATAAAGTTAAATTTAAAAGGCTTATTGTCCTAAGTTAAAGTATATACATTGATAAGGTACTGAATAGGTTCAGTATGCAAGATTCCAAGAAAGAATTCTTACAAATGTCACATGGCATAACTCTTAGTAAGACTCAGTGTCCACAGACACAAGATGAGTGAGAGCGTATGAGAAAGATTTCATATGCTTCTGCTATTGGATCTATCATGTATGCCATGTTATGTACTTGGCCTAATATCTCATATACACTAAGTGCATTCAGTAGGTACCACTCAGATCCTAGTGAAAGTCACTAAACAACTATTAAGAATATCCTTAAGTACTTGAAAAGGATTGAGGATGCATTCTTAATATATGGAGGATAGGAAGACGAGCTAGTTATAAGTGGTTACACAAATGCTAGCTTCCAATCTGATAAGGATAACTTTCTATTGGATTCAAGTTATGTGTTTTGTTTGAATGGAGGTGCAATGAGCCAAAGAAGTTTAAAGCAAGACATAGTCGATTCTACAACAGAAGCTGAGTATTTAGCTACCTCAGAAGTAACTAAGGAAGTTATTTAGATCAAGAAATTTATCATTGGACTAGATATTATACCTAGCATTTCAAATCTAGTAGACTTACATTGTGCCAATGATGAAGCCATAACATAGGCAAAAGAGCCCAGATTGCATTAACAATCTAAACAGATACTCATGCATTTTCATCTCATTCGAGAGATTATTAAGAAGGGAGACATAAAGATATGCAAGGTCCTAACCAATGACAACATTATTGATCTATTCACCAAACCACTATCATAGCCAAAGCATGAGAGTCAAGCTAAGTCAATGGGTATTAGATACATTTTTCACTACAAAAATATGCTTGTTTTTCAATAGATTTTTTTGTCAATAAGGAGGCAGATTTTGTTGCTAAGACTGGTCATCGTTAAGGCTTAGCAACGAAATTTTAGTCCCTTGCCAATTTTAGCAAGGGAATAGCGATAGAATTTTTCATTGCTAGAATTCCTTCATTATTCCCTCACTACACTTAACGACATAATATTTCGTCACTAAAATTAGCGAGGGAATAGTGACAGAATTTTTCGTCGATATTCCATCGTTAATCCATTGCTACATATTTATTTAGTATTTTTTATATTAAAATTGTTATATTATCATTTTTTATTTGCATTTAAATTTGAAATTATATTAAAAATTAATCTTAAAAGGAACATAATATATAAAAATATTTATTTATTAAATTAAATAAGTTGTATTATGTTTATAGCAAAATTAAACATATAAGATGCAAAAAAAAAAAAACCTAATTAACTTCGTCCTGATCATTTTGGCTCAACAAACTAATCATCTTTTAGAGGCGAAGGTGGTGCAGGTGAAATTTGATAATGCATATTAGTCAACCTATATGATAACGTTTGTTTTATGCTTTGTTGCATGGTAGTAAATCAGTGATCAAACTCATGCTAAAACTGAACCTGAAGCTCGCCTTAAATCTCTTCCCAAAGCCCGTCTTGAAGCTAGCCTCGAACCTTGTCTCAAACCTACATCCTAATGTGTGACACCAATTCTGGATCTAGAGTCATATGTGATGTGGCTAAATAAGAGTTAGTGTAAGAAGGGGGACAACTAGATGTCGCCTTGGAGCCAAGTCCGTACACTTTGCTCATCTTGTATCCTCCAACAACATCCATGTACACCTTGTCAATGTTGACGACTTGAGTTTCCATGAACCCTTCTGGTATTTATGAAGTAGCATCATTAATACCTTTATCCGCTATAGCCAGATATATATGAATAATGATTATGAAATTATAATTGAAGTTATTATAATAGCAATTTTTTTAAAACAAAAAAAATAGTGCACTGATTTTTATTTAACTCACATCAGTGTCCTATGATTTTTTATCAATAAATGGATTGTCACTCATCTTAATATGTGTCTTCCTCAAAACCTCATATTTTTGTGGCCGGATGTTTTAGTTATTTCTCTTGAAATAAAATGTTATAACTTTAGTCGAAATATTCAATAATTTAATAAAAAATAAGTAAATAAATTAATCAAATCCATGGCGTGCTCAATGAATGATCTAGAATCAGTTATATGGCGAGACAGACCAGTACCAACACCAGAAGGCCCTATGTTATGCGCTAAGAGTGTATCCCATTTCTGCTTCCACAAATTTTAAATATCTTCGAAGACGTATTCTGGCCTATTACCCCATCTCTAGTGGGATAAAGTATCTGAATATTGATTAACAGTTGTATGCTCCCATGCAATCTTGACCATGGTCTCCAGAGTGACATCCCAAAAAAAATATTTATGTAATATAAGAAAATAAAATATGAGTAAATAAATTAAAATTATATTAAGTAAAAAAATTAATTTGCACCTTGAACTCCTCCTAGTGGAAATCTTTGGCATCCATTGACACCGTTTTCCAAGTATAGCTTTTAGGGTCCAAGTGCTCCCTAAAAATTAAGAAAATGCGATTAGAACACTGTTATTTTGTAATAAAACTAGAAAAATGCACAGTTACATTATATATATATATATATATATATATATATATATATATATATATATATATATATATATATATAT
>CATIWR010548358.1:0-19440 GCA_949677035.1 Omphalea diandra
TTAAGAATCCCATTCAACATTTTAAAAGAAAGCACATAGATATTAGATATCATTTTCTTAGAGATCATGTGCAAAAAAGTGATGTTATGTTGGAATTTATAAACACAAATCATCAACTTGCAGATATTTTCACTAAACCTCTAAATGAAGAAAGGATGAACTTCATTAATAGAGAATGGAGAATGCTTGAAGGAAGCTCCCTAAAGTGAAAACTTTTAATCTTATGTGTAATATTGCTATATATATTGATGTTTGTCGATTTCTGATATTTATGGGTGATATAGTTAAGTGGATCACAATTTTTTTTAACTCAACTATTTTTCATTGATGATTCATAATTTGTGGTCGTTATTCTTCCTTCACGATCGTGAATTACAAGTCAATTTTACCCAGCTATCAAATATCAATTCGCGATTGCGAAATTTCCTTTCCACTGTGAATTTTGTTAGATTTTCAAAATTTTGACCTTTAAGGCGTGAATTCCCAAGGAAAATTTGTCCGTTACTCACATTTTTCGGAATTCACAGTAGCGACTTGAGAAATCGCAGACGCGAATTTGGGTAACTGCCTGACATTTATGAGATTTGATGGCTAACCATTTCCAACCCTTCATAACTCTTCTTCTAGCCATTGATATACCTCTTAGAAGGCTATATAAACCCCTTAAACAATCATTTTCATCACTTCATCTCAATTCTCAAACACTCAAACTCTTCAAGCATCAATCTTCTTCCAATTTTTTTTCTCTTGATTACAATGGCCCCTAAGAAAATTTTTGGAGCAGACAAGGGCAAAGTAGTGGCTCAACCTTCTGACCCCTACCATCTAACAAATGAAAGGTGTAACTAAAGAGGAGAAGGAAAGGTACAAGGACAAGACTTCCAAAATAATTCTACCTAACAAAATCCCTTTATCCTTTCTCTTGGAGACGCTCGACATCAACAATAAAGTACGAGCGTTCCTATCGAATCTCGGATGGAACGAGTTCATCTTTCAAGATGAACCCGACTACGAGGAGGTGGTGCAGGAATTCATGTGCATCGTCCAATTAATCAGAATAGCCAAATCTCCCATGGGTCAATATGGGTTAGTATTTCGGGCATTTGGTGACCCTTTTTATATAACTTTTGACTAAATTTCATCCCTTTTTAACTTCCAAGTCAGAGAACACATTCCTTTCATCATCTCCGCACTTGATGTCATATATTCTGAATTTTGGTTAGAGATTTCTACCGAAACCAAACACAACCCTCGCTCCTCACTAGCCAAACACATGAAGTCTTTTCCCCTTTGGATCCTTCATCGCATGATCACTTTCTCAATCAATGCAAGAGGTGATGGCAATAAGAAGGTATCCCAAAAAGACTTGGCATTTTTGTTATGCCTTGTCAAAAATAAACTGATCCAAACCGGTCGATACCTTGTGGATCAATTGATTCACATGAGTACAAAGCCAAAAAGCCAATTTCTCTTGCCCTCCCACATTATTGCCATCTAGAGATTTGTTGGAGCACTTGATGAGGAAAAAGAAAAAATCCTCACCAAGAAGTTCCTTCCATCCCAAAACTTTCTAGACCTCACCTACTTAATCAACGGCAAAGCCATACACCCGAATACTTATGCTTATACCTTGGGTGCTTTCGATGTAAAGCATATGGAGAGTTCATAAGCCTCTAAGAGGAAGAGGCTCCACATAGAAGAAGGCACAATTGTTGTCCCTCCTCCTCCTCCTAAACCAAAGTCTAAGTTGTCTCTTTCCACCATCAACAACAAATTGGACAAACTGATGAGGATGATGAAGAGAAGGTTCCTCTTCCTTTCACACCTTCACAGTGATATGGTGGATCTTCAAGAGAAACTAGGAGTTCCTCCTTGCAACCTTTTGGACTTTATTGAGTTTGATGACACTTAAGATGAGGATGGCAATGAAGATGTTGAGGATGGAGATGAAGTTGAGGGAGCCACATAAGAGCAAGCAGCAGAAACTTCTGAGGATGATGATGATTCTCCCATCTTCTAGTTTATGAATCTTTTTTTGTTTTTCTAGTTCTTTGTTTAGTTTGTTTTTATTTTTTCAACTATGTGTGATCCTACAATTGTCAATAAATAAAGTTAAGTTTTTTTTGCAAATACATGTTTTATATGATTGATACATTCTTCTTTATGATTTGCTCTCTCATGATTACTCCTAATGCATACTTATGCTTGTTCACATTCTCCTCTAACACCCTTTTTTGATCTTGCCAAAGGGGGAGAGATAGACACTAAGAAAAATCTAAGTTTAAAGACTAAGGGGGAGTAAGTAAAAATAACTTACAACCATAGCATAAGTTGAGGGGGAGCTTTATACTATCACTTAGGATTTTTTAAGGCATTTCTCTTAAATTATTGGAATGTCATACTTAGAATTTTTTCTTAAGTATTCATTGATTCAATAGGATATTTAACTTCACATTTATGCATCTATTTTTTTTTCACTTTGGAGCAATCTAAGTTGTCAAAATAAAAAAGGGGGAGATTGGACTAGGAGGGTTAATCGTAAGTCTAGGAACTATTTTGATCTTAACAAAGGAGATTGATCATTATTAATGGTTTATTTAAGTGTTATTTTGCAGAAATTAGTAAGATTTTCAAGTGAAGTTGGATGGAGCTCTTAAACTCTAAGTTGACTTCTAAATCATGACTGCAATCTTAGATTCACAACCGTGATCCATGTGAAGACTTGCTAGAAATCAGACAGGCAAAATCGCGGAGCCATTCTCGATCGCAACTCATCCAAAAGAATAAGTCCAAAAGTGACAGACTGTTTCACGGTCTATGTAGCGTCATAGTCGTGATCACGATTTTCAAAAAGCCTTAAGAGGGAAACAAGTCCACAACCAAAGCTTGACAATGTCCCAGGTGATCATTAGAAGACAAAAATCGTGAAAGCAACTTGTTGGTAGCAACCTCAATTCATGAAGTGGAAGATGCAATTTTTGACAAATGAATTCATGTCCTCAGTTGCGGCGTGTAGAAAGAAATTCGCGATCGCTACTTTTGCTAGTAGAAGAAACACAATGGTTATATTTTCCTGGTAAACCAATGACAAAAAGACAGTAGACTAGCAGTTAGACACAAATGAGATTTTTTGCCATAAGTTTTGGCTCCCGTATGAAAATCTAGAATTTGTGACCGCGAATGAGCAGTAGCGACCTCGACTTCAGCCTGATAAGCAATTAATGCAGAATATATCTAGTATACCTTAAAGATTTTATACCAGTTTTATTGCAATGTCTCTTTGGTGGATAGAGGCTATAAATAACTCACCAAACATATGTAAATGTAAGAGAATTGATAACTTTGTAACTAAACTCTTGCAATTTTGCTACTCCATCTTTTTTATTCTTTTAGAATTGTTTGGTGTGAGAATAAACACCATTTGTAAAGGTTATAGTGTGAGCCTATAAAAATACTAAGAGAGGTTATAGTGTGAGCTTGTAAAAACACTAATAGAGGTTGTTATGTGAGCCTTAAAAACACAAGTGTAAAGGTTGTTGTGTGAGCCTTCAAAACACAAGTGTAAAAGTTTGGCGTGAGCTTGACAATACCATTGGAAGATAATGGAACACCCAATTGCTGAGAATTGGGGAGTGGATGTAGGGTTGATTATACCCGAACCACTATAAATCTTGTGCCTCCTTTCTACTCATTCTTTTCCTTATCTTCTCATTTTAATTTTTATACACCAGTTCAACCTCCTCCCCTCCCCCCCCCCCCTTCCCTCCCCCCCTTCTTGGTGCCTAGGGCCAACAACATCATTCATCAAACACCAAACCTAATGGCACCCAAAAGTCAAACAACCAAAATGTATAAACAATCTGCTAAAAAAAACCCTCAAGCCTCATATTCATGTTCAAAAACTAAAGAAAACCTGGCCTCGATAATTGGTCAACAAAAAAAAAAGGTTTAGTAAACCTTCATATGCTCATCAATCCTTAAAGAAGGCTAAGGTAGTTCTAGAATCAAAGTGGAAGGGAAAAGGGACAGAAATAGAGTAACCTCCACTCATTGTCTTGAAATTCCATCTCAAGACAAACAAGGAAAAAGAATTGGCTTTAAAGCTTCTCAAGAGACATTTAGGGGGAGGAAAATTCTTTAAATGGATGGATATTCAAAGGTATAGATTGGCAGAGCAAGTAGATGAGCTAATGATAAGGATAGGGTGGGAACTTTTATGTCACTTCAAAGAGTCCTCCTATCTAGAGCTAACAATTAAGTTTCTGACTACTTTAGAGGTTTTAAGAAGAGATTCTCATGCATCTGCACAAGAGGGGACCATAAACTTCAAAGTCTTTAGGAAGAAGTACATTGTTAGCCCTAGTGGACCAAGAAGGGGGATTGAATTAGTAGAAGATTAAAGAATTTGGAGGGAAGGTAAGGAGTTTAGAGAATTAAGAGAAGGTAGAGAAAATGAACACAAGATGTTTATAAGGGTTCGGGTGTTAACAAACCCTACGCCCACTCCTCAATTCTTCACAATTGGGTATCTCACTCAACTGAAAATGTTGTTTTCAAGCTCACACCTAACTTATATAATTTGTGTTTTATAGCTTACACACAACCCTTTATGTTTCTAAGCTCACACAAAACCTCACTCAAATGTTTTGAACATGCTCATACTTTAACCTATTACAAGATTTTTAGAAGCTAGGCTAACTCTCAACCTAATTACAAAGGTGTTTAATGCTAACACCAAACAATTAAGAACTCACAATCAAGAATAAGAAGTTATGAAGCAAATTTGAAAGAGTGATTATAATTAATGAAAATATCTTGCATTTACATATGTTTGGTGGAGTATTTATAGACAACAACCACAAAAAAGATGTTAGTCACTAACCATCCCTAAATCTCAAGGTAAGCTTAGTAAATTTTGCATTAAATGTCTGTCAGATTGAACTCGCGACCGTGGCTAGCATTTTGCAATCGCGATTTACCAATTTGCACTAAAAAGCCTAAAATCACTCTAGAGAACCCTATTTTATATCCAATGGCTAGTTCATGTGTCCTTCTCCCATTGGTCATCTAAGAAATATAGTCGTTGTGTTTCATTATTCAACCAAAAGTCACGATCGCGATTGATATCCTTCTTGGGTGCGACTGAGATTGCGAATTCCTCTATTTGGTGAGGAGAAAACACTTTCGTTGGTTACGGTTGTGACAGGTGCTTCGCCTTCATGAATTTTGATATTCCAATGGTTGCTTTGGACACTTGGTGTGTTGTGGTTGCAAACTTGATTCCCTCCTTTCAGCTATGAAATTTATGATCGCGATATAAAATATGAACACCACCGCAAATTCCTTTGTGTGACAATCAAGTTTCCCTTGGCTAGATCATGGCTATGATTTCCTCCATGAATTCTTCTAGCCAAACTTCATCCATCCTTGTTTCAAGGTTGCAGTCGTGAATTATGGGATTCTGACTACGAATTAGGGTGTCTTACTTAAAGTTAGAGATTTAGACTTCCATCCAACTTCCAATGACAATCTAACTTATGCATTGCAAAAACAACACTTTAAACAAAACATTAGTACTAATCAATCTTCATTGTCAAGATAAAAAGTGCCTTATGACTTAGGTTTTACCAACCTAGTCCACCAATCTCCCTTTTTTTGATTTTGACAACTTAGATTGATTTTACTTAAAAAAATGAATTGCATGTGTGTGAAGTTGGGATGGTTAATGATTTTAAAATATTATTAATCAAATAATCAAAGATTTCTAAGATTGAAAAAGAATGCTCCTATTCCTATTACTCCCCCTTCAACTTATACTTCTCTTATGCACATTTTTTTACTACTACCTTCTCTTTCCCTTTAGCAAGATCAAAAAGAGGGTAAAGATTAGACGTTGAACTAAGGTGCATAGGTGTCAAGTATATGAAGCATAAATTGAGATAAAACAATCACAAAGAATAGATAAGTACAAAACCAAATAAGAGCAATCACACTACATATGAAGCCATCGATTGCAAAGGATAAAAAAAAACACTTTTATTTATTAGAAACTGTGGGATCACAACCTTTACATAAATAAAGAAACAAAGGAGAATTTCTAAAAACTAATAACAAACTAGAATATTAGAGAACTATCATCGTCTTTGGAATCATCAGTTTCTTCATTTGCTTTTCCACCTTGAGCTTTATCGCCCTTCTCAACCTCTTGATCATCCTCTTCTTCAGGGGTGTCCTCCCAATCCTTAAAATCAAAGAGGTGGCAAGGAGCAACACCTACTTTCTCTTGAATATCCACTAAATCATTATGGAGGTGAGAGAGTAGAAGAAATCTCCTCTTGATCATCCTCATCATTTTGTCTAACTTTTTATTGATTAAGGAGAGAGAGATTGCAGAGGATTTGGTTTTGGGCTTTAGTTGTGAAGGTGGAATGGATTGAGCACACTCTTCAATGACTAGCCTTTTTCTTTTTGAGGAATGAGATGTTTCTAGTTTCTTAACTCCAAAGGCACCTATGAATTAGAGTGCATGACTTTGGCATTAATAAGATAAGGCAAGTATAGAAAGTTATGGGATGGAAAAAACTTTTTAGTGAGGAATTTTTCATTTTCCTCATTAAGAGTATCCACATAATAATAGATGGCAGTTACATAAGAGGGAAGAAGAAATTGGCTTTTTGGCTTGGTACTCATGTAAATCAATTGATCTATAAGGTATAGGTCAATTTGGATAGGTTTATTTTTGGTCAAGCAGAAGAGAAAGGCTAGGTCTTTATGGGAAACCTTCTCGTTACCATCACCTCTTGCATTAATAGAGAAGGTGATGATACGATGAAGAAGCCAGTTGGGTAAGTTTCAAATATATTTGGCTAGGGAGGTCTTTGGGTTCTGTTTGGTCTCGATAGAAATTTCAGGCTAAAACTCTGAGTAAATGATATCAAGAGCAGAGATGATGAATGGAATGACATCCCCAACTTGAAGATTGAAAAGATTTAAGAGTTGTTCAAAGGTAATGAAAAAAGGATCCCCAACGACCCTAAATATTATCCAATATTGACTTGCTCGCAATTTTGCTCTTTGACTCAAGGTCACCATGCACATGAATTCCCACATTATTTCTTTGTAACCGAGCTCGTCATGGAAAATGAACTCATTCTAGCCTAAATTTGAAAAATAGGTATGGATCTCATCCTTGAACCCATGTGACTGAAGGAGAAATGTGGAGGGAATTTTGTTTGGTTGGATTATCTTATAAGAGTTAGCCTTGTACTGATCCTTCTATTCCTTAGTGACCCCTTTCATCATGTAAAGGGCCAGAGGACTAGAAGGTTGAGTTATTGTTTTTCCCTTTTCTGCTCTGGAGGCTTTTTTAGGGGCCATTATAAATGGGAGAGAGTTTAAAGAAGGTTTTGAGAGTAAGAATGAAGAAAGATGAAGTAATTTAGCAAATATGAGTTAAAAACACTATTTTAAGGTTTAAATAGGCCAGGAAAAGGTGTAAAAATGGTAACAAACAGTTAAAAATTCATTTAATGAGGGGTTGCCATTGGTTGGCAGTCAAATCAGTTAAATGCTTGGCAGTTACTCAAATTCGTGATTGTGAACAGCAAGTCGCGATTGCTAATTACAAAATATTTGAGTAATGAACAAAAAATCCTCAAAAACCAATGTGGTCAATGGTAAAAACTTTTGAATTTTGAAAACCTTTGCAATGGAGATAGAAAGTAGCTATTGTGAATTAATGGTTTGACAAATGAATGACAAGTACTTGTAAATTACGACCGTGAAACAAGGAGTAGCGACCATGAATTACAAGGCAAGAAAGGTGACTAAGAAGAGATATGACCTTCTAAGTTGTGACCTACTTAATATATTGATGTTTAATTCATGCAAATTGGCATAGAGAGGCACAATTGCATAAAGAATTAAGACATCCAAAGAAGTCTACTACACATTCATCACATATAACAATCAATCAATCAAAAAAAGAATTCTAAAAGATCCAAATTTCACTTCAAGGAGCTTCCATCAAGCATTCCTAACTCTCTCTTAATGAAGTTCATCCTTTCTTTATTGAGAGGTTTAGTGAAAATATTCATAAGTTGATGATTAGTGTCTATAAATTCTAACACTACATCACCATTTTGGACATGATCTTTAATAAAATAATGCATAATGTCCATATGTTTGCTTCTAAAATGTTGGATGAGATTTTTTGAAAAATTTATTGCACTAGTGTTATCACATTGATCGAAATGTGATCAATAACTTTGCCATAATCCTTTAATTGTTGTTTAATCCAAAGAACTTCAGTGCAACAATAACCCACAGCTACATATTCTGCTTCAGCGGTGGATAAGGCAACCGAAACTTGCTTCTTACTAAACCAAGACACTAAACATTCTCCTATGAATTGTCAAGTTCCTAAAGTGCTCTTTCTATCTAGAAGACTATCGGTATAATCCGCATCCAAACAACCTATAAAGCTACATGATGAATCTCTAAGATACCATAATCCTGATGCAATGTGCCATGTAGATATTTGAAAATCCTTTTAACAGTATTAAAATGAGATTTTTTAAGGCAAGATTGACTTCTATCACACAGGCATACACTAAACATTATATCAGGTCTAAAAGCGATAAGATAGAGTAAAGAACTAATCATACCTCGATATCTCTTCTCATCAATCAACTTACCTGATTCATCCTTGTCTAATTTGATGGTAGCACTCATTGGTGTTTTTGCTACTTTGCATCCTTCCATGCCAAATTTCTTGAGTATATCCTTTATGTATTTGGCTTGGTTGATGAAAATCCTTTCTTTGATTTGTAAGTCAAAGAATAATTTGAGCTTTCCCCTTATGCTCATTTCAAATTCCCTAGTCATACACTTAGCAAAATCCTTAGAAAAAGATTCATTAGTAGCACCAAAAATGATATCATTAATATATATTTGCACAATTCGTGTATCATGATTGTATCTCTTTACAAACAAAGTTGTGTCAACCTTCCCTTTTTTAAAATCATTTTTCAAAAGGAATGAACTTAGCCTTTCATACCAAGCTCTTAGAGCTTGTTTCAAACCATACAAGGCTTTATTTAATTTAAAAACATGACTTGGAAAGATATGAGATTCAAAACCATGAGGTTGTTCAATAACAATTTCCTCCTCAATGACACCCTTTTAAAAAGCACTTTTAACATCCATTTGAAAAAGTTTGAAATTCATGTGACATACATAAGCTAAAAGAATCCTAATGGCATCTAATCTTGCTACGGGGGCATAGGTTTCATCATAATCAGTGTCTTCCTCTTGGTTGTATCGCCTAGCAACCAATCTAGCCTTGTTTTTAGTGATGAACCCTTGCTCATCCAACTTATTCCTAAACACTAATTTGCAACCAACAATAATGTGCTCCTTAAGCCTAGGAACAAGTTCCCATACATTATTTCTCTCAAATTGGTTGAGTTCCCCTTGCATAGCAATTACCTAACTTTCATCATCAAGAGTCTCATCAATAGATTTTGGGTCAAATTGAGAAACAAAAGTAAGATTATTATCTAAAAAATTGAGTTGAGATCTAGTACTTACTCCCTTAGATGTATCACGAATGATTAGGTCCTTTAAGTGATGTTTGAAAAATCTCCAATCCTTGGGAAGCTTTTGATTTAGGGTTTCTACTTATTAATGTTGAGGTTCCATTTCTTTTCTTGATGATTTGCCTTCATCATGGTCTTTATCCATCTCTCTTATGGTTGACTCCAATTACAATTTTTTAAAGTCACCTACAAGAACAAGAGAACCTTTCCCAAGATCAAGTTTACTAGATTCATTAAACAAAATGTTCATGGACTCTTTAACAACCATAAAACTCTTATTAAAAATCTATAGGCTTTGCTAGTGGTGGAATAACCTAGGAAAACACCTTCATTTGTTTTTTAATCAAATTTTCTAAGATTATCCTTGGTATTTAAGATATAACACATACATCTAAATACTCTTAGGTATGAAAACTTAGGCTTTCAACTATTTCAAAGCTCATAAGAGGTTTTATTAAGAATGGGTCTTTTGAAAACATGATTTGCAATATAACACGAAGTATTGATAGCTTCAACCTAAAAGTAATTGGGTAATGAATACTCATTGGGCATAGTTCTAGCCATTTCTACTAGTGTCCTATTTTTCATCTCTACAACACCATTTTTTTATAGTGATATAGGAGTTGAAAAGTTATGAAAAATCTCATTCTCTAAGCAATAAGATTCAAAATATTCATTTTGAAATTCTTTTCCATGGTCACTTCTTATAGAAGAAATGAAGTAAACCTTTTCATTTTGAACTCTTTTTATAAAACTTTTAAAAACATCAAAAGTATCATACTTATGAGCTAGAAAAGATACCCAAGTAAACCTAGAGTAATCATCAACTAGGACAAGTGCATAAAATTTTCCACCTAAACTGGCACTCCCAGTAGGTCCTATTAAGTCCATATAGATAAGTTAAAGAGGTCTAGATATACTTACAACATTCTTTGTTTTGAAAGAAGATTGATGTTATTTTTCATTTGGCATGGTCCATATGTCTTTTCTTTAGAGAACTTTAGCTTAGGAAGACCTGCCACTAGCTTTCCCTTTGATAAGCATTGTAGGAGCTCCATGGTAGCATGTTCAAGTCTTTTATGCCAAAGCCAAGCTTCATTGCTAAGTGACACAACACACTTGAAAGATTGGTTAGCCAAATTATCTAAGTCAATTAGGCAGGTATTGGCCTTCCTTTCACCCTTGAAGATTACCTTTTTATCCACCAAAGTGGTAACTCGACATTCTCTAGGGTCAAAGGTGACTTTATTCCCCTTATCATATAATTGACTTACACTAAGAAAATTATGTTGCAATCCATTAACAAGTAAAACATCATTAATGAGAGAACAACCATTCTTATCGATGGTGCAAATGCCAATTACCTTACCCTTGGCATTATTTCCAAATGTGACATTACCACCTTCTTTCTCTCTTAAGGCAATAAGTAGCTTCTTGTTGCCCATCGTGTGCTTTGAGTATCCACTATCTACATGCCAATTATTTACTTCATTAGTGGCTGCCGAACAATCCTACACAACACAAATAAATCATTTTTGTTTTTGTACCCAAGCATACTTGGGTCATAGGGGGTTAAGCCTAGAAGGATCCTTCAATTTGAGGTATGCCTTCCTAATATAACAATGAATGTTTATGTGACCAAACTTTATGTAATAGTGGCATTGGAGTCTAGACTTATGAGTCTTCCTCCTATACATGGCCTTGGTATGAGTGGGGGATTTTCTCATACCAAGATGATGTGAATGTGAGCATGAACATGAATGAATGGGTGTAAAAGTGAATTTTCTACGTGCGTTTAGGTGAGCATTCTTTTTGGTGTAAATATATGCATGATTTGCCCTCTTTGGAGTAGGATTTAAGCCTTGAGGTGCCTTACCTTTGCCTTTGGGCAATGGTGGCTTAGTGCTTTGAGCACTTTTCCTATCGAGTACCTTAATGCTAGATGTTTGAAGTGTTTAGGCTTTAATGAAGGTTATATATGATGGTGCAGATGAGGAAGCTTCATTGAAACCTAGACCATGTCTAACTAAAGGAGGTCTTTGAGATACAATAAGTGTATCCAAAGCTTCCTTTCCCTTGTAAAACTTAGAAGTAGAATTTCTAAGCTCAAAGACTTCACCCTTTAAGAAGTCATTTTCCTTTCTCAAAGAGTTTAGGGATGAAGATGATTTTGAAAGACTCTCAACAAATTTTTTGAATTCTTTATTTAAAGTCCTGCATTCACTTAAAAGATTGTTCAAGGATTTAAATTCATCCTCTAGCTTGGAACATTTTTTCTGGTAAGATTTCATTTGTGACTTATATTTGTCACATCTTAAGGTGAGAGCATTTAAAAGTTCATCATCTACATCATTTAACTCATCATATTCTTCATAAGATTGGGGAAAAGAATTTACCCCATTTGAAGAATCATCTTATGATATGAAGCACAAGTTTGCAACTTCTTACTCTTCAATTTAGGGTAGTCATACTTGATATGGTCTTGTTTGCCACATTCATAGCATGTAACATCATCCAATCTTTCCTTGGGGTTTAGAGTTGCTTTCTTGAAGCTTTTTTTTTCTCTTCTTCTCCTTATCAGCTCTTTTGTTCTTCTTGAAAGCATGGCCAGCTTCTCTTATTCTTTATTACTTTCCTCTTCACTTGAATCCATCTCAACTTCCTTTTTCTTAGATGAAGATTTGAAAGTTAAGGTTTTTTTTTTCTAGTTTTTTGGATTTGCCTCTTTGTCCTTTCATCCTCTTCATTTCTTCATCCTTGTTCAAGGCTAGCTCATGAGTTAGAAGCTTACCTATTTGAACATCGGTTGGCACCTTCCTAATCTCTGGATGTGACTATTGGATGTTGCAAACCCTGGCTCTAAACTTTTCAAAAGGTAAAGATTTAAGGATTTTTGAATTTACCTCATGATTGGTGAGAATTCTTCCAAACTTCTTCATGTTTATGACATTTGCAAAGATCTTATTCGTCATATCCGTGATGCTTTCGTTCTCCTTCATCATAAGTAACTCTTATTCAATTACATACATTTGAAGCCTATTAGACTTCACTAAAGTAGTGCCTTCATGGTAATTTTTCAAGGCCTTCCAAATCCCATGAGCTATGAGGTAATGTTGGACCCTTCCAATTTCTTCTCTTGAGAGAGAACTCTGAAGAATTGTCATAGCTCTCTTATTTCTTTGATTAGATCTCCTATGAGCTTTAACCCACTCTTCTCTTGGGATCAATTCTTTACTTCCATCCATCACCTTAGTAGGTGGCTTCCACTCTTTAGCTACGATGTCCTAAAGATCCACCACATCACTATCCAAGTGAATTTTCATCTTATACTTCTAATAAGTATAGTCGAATCCATCAAAATAAAACTTGAGATAGGTATGGATTCCTTCTTGTGCTAGGATCTTTTCTCACACAATTAAGCTTTGAAATGAGACAAAACTTTAATACCACTTATTGGCCCTAATACACTAAGAAGTGAGGTTGAATTAGTGGGAAATTAAAAAATTTGAAGGGAAGGTAAGGAGTTTAGAGAATTAAAAGAAGGTAGAGAAAATGAACACAAGATGTTTATAGTAGTTCGAGTGTTAACAAACCCTACATCCACTCTTTAATTCTTTATAATTAGGTATTTCACTTAACTAAAAGTGGTGTTTCCAAGCTCACACCAAACTTATACAATTTGTGTTTTATGGCTCACACATAACCCTTACACTTTGTGTTTCTGGGCTCATACAAAACCTCACTTAAGTGTTTTGGATAGGTTCACACTTTAACTTATTACAAGAGTTTTAGAAGCTAGGCTAACTCTCAACTTAATTACAAAAGTGTTTAATGCTAGCACCAAAAAATTCAAAAACTCATAATCAAGAATAAGAAGTTATGAAGCAAATTTGCAAGAGTTTAGATACAATTAATGAAATTCTCTTGCATTTACATATGTTTGGTGGAGTATTTATAGGCAACAACCACTAAAGAGATGTTACTCACAAATTATCCCTAAATCTCTAAGGTAAGCTAAGCAGATTTTGCATTAAATGTTTGTCAGACTGAAGTCGAGGTCGTGAATGGCATTTCGCGATCATGATTTTCCAATTTACACTAGAAATCCCGAAATAGCAATAGAGAACCTTGTTTTATGTCTAACGGCTAGTCCACATGTCCATCTCTCATTGGTCATCTAAGAAATATAGCCATTGTGTTTCACTGTTCAACCAAAAGTTGTGATTGCAATTGATATCCTTCTTGGGCATGATTGAGATCGCAAATTCTTCTATTTGGTGAAGAGAAAACACTTTCTTTGGTTGCTGTCGCGACAGGTGCTTCGCCCTTACAAATTTTGATATTCCAATGATTACTTTGGACATTTGGCGTGTTGTGATTGCAGATTTGGTTCCCTCCTTTCAACTATGAAATTCATGGTCGCGACATAGGATGCGAACACCACTGCAAATTCCTTTGTGTTACAATCAAGTTTCCCTTGGCTAGATCATGGCTGTGATTTCCTCCATGAATTCTTCTAGCCTAACTTCATTCATTCTTGTGTAAGGTTGCAGTTACAAATTATAGGATCCTAACCGCGAATTAGGGTGTCTTACTCAAAGTTAGAGATTTAGACTTTCATTCAACTTTCAATGAAAACCTAACTTATACAATGCAAAACAACACTTTAAACAAAACATTAATACCAATATTATTAACATCAAAAGAGGCTTGTGACTTAGGTTTGACCAACCTAGTCCAACAATAGAGCAACCTCCACTCACTGTCCCAAAATTCCATCTCAAGATGGACAAGAAAAAAGAATTAGCTTTAAAGCTTCTCAAGAGACATCTAGGGGGAGGCAAATTCTTTGAGTGGTTAGATATTCAAAGGTATGGATTAGCAGAGCAAATAGATAAGCTAATGATAGGGCAAGGTGGGAACTCTTCTATCCCATCAAGGAGCGCTTTTATCTGGAGCTGACAATTAAGTTCCTACCTAATTTAGAGGTTCTAGAAGGAGATTCTCATGCATATGCACAAGAAGGGACCATTAACTTTAGATTCTTTAGGAAGAAGTACACTCTAAGGCCAAATGAGTTGGCTAAGTGTTTTGATGCTTCTACTACTGGAATAACATAGCATCTCCCTACTTTCAAAGTGGATGCAATCCAATTATGAAAATCCGTCAAACAAGAAAAGCAACTACAATAGTAATAATAGCAAGGCATTGAAGATTAAAAGCCAAGCCTTGAGGATTACACATCAATTTATAACTTGGAACATCAATGTCAGAGGCCAATCAAATGGTAATTATACCATCACAGATCTCTTTTATCTTTGGTGCATGAAGAATAAATAAAAGATAAACACTCCACTGTTCTTGGTGCAAAGAATTGATACTCAAATGGACTAGGCAAATGTGTTTGTGATAGGGCATTACATCACTTGAATTGCCAAGTTTGTAAAGGCCATACCTCTAACTGAAAAATAACTTGAAGCAAGGAACATTGTGTTGAAGAAACTACCACACAATGAGTCCATTAGTGAAAAGATGTTGCTAAGTATGGAGATTCTTCAAAGGCTTAACTCAGGTCTGATAAAGAGAATTTTAGAGGAAGGAGAAGCCCTTGGACTAAACCTATATGAGAATGAAGTTAAGGAAGCCATCTAAGTAGGCATTACTGCTATGGAAGAGACACGAACAAGTACTCGTACTCCTGCTACTACTTCTGTTACTACTCTCATAGAATTTGAGAAGAATGTCCTTGACCAACTTGCCACAATTACAAATTTTGTTCAAAAGGTTGAATCCTTTACCATCTCCCTTCATTAAAAGGTTCAAAGACTTCAAAGGAATATGAAGGATGTCAACTAAACCCTAGGCTGGATAGTTGAAGAACTAAAATTGAAATCTGGAACACTAGCTACCCCAATAAATTCAGAGACAACAGTTGAGCCTAAAGACAAGCCTTAGAACAAATCTCTGGGACCTTCACCCTTATTCTTCTTCATGTGCATATTTTCTCATTGTTTCAATTGTCTTATCTTTTACTTTTCAAAATGTTGATGTACGACACAACATCTCTTCAATAAATATAAATATTTTTGTCAAAACAATTATTTGTTCTTAATTAAGTTATCTTTATTTTTTCTCTACTCTTGTATTTTTTTTTTTTTTTTTTGATAATGACAAGAGGGGGAGAAATAACCAAGTATGAGATATAAAGTGATTGTGAGAGTAAGGGGGAGTGAAAACAAAATACAAGAACTTAGTATGAGTTATAGCCAAGTTAAATGCATGTTTTAACTTAGTTTGTATGATTTTGTTTTACAAAAACTTGGCATGTTTAACTTTGTTTCAATATTTCAATATGCATAATCAATGAAACTAAGGGGGAGCTAATGATCAATTATAACTTATGCATGTGTTCATTATATTATGCACATTTCTTGCAAGGATTATTTAACCCTTAATAGATTGTTTGTCATCATCAAAAAGGGGGAGATTGTTGAATCTAGCTTAGGAGTTTTTGTAAACCAAGCTTGTTTTGATGATTACAAACACACTTAAAAACTCACTCTTATTTGAGTTTGTGTGTAAGATCTTGTAGGTACATAAATTTATTGATCAAAGGTTTTGAAATGAAGTGTTTTTGGAAAAACTCTAAGTATTCAAAGCCAATGGATGTTGTTGCATTTCAACATGCATTGTGACTTCATTAATGGACATTAAAGACACATAACAAACATTGAAGGGACACCCAAATATGAGTTAAGGATTCTAAACCCCTTAACCATCAACCTTCTCATTGTGCAATAGGCATTGGATATTAAAAACTCCTGAGCTTCACAAGCTAACCTTCTCAATGGGCATTGCATTTTTCAATGGGTGTGGCTCATTAATACCTTAATAAGCTTGTATTTTTGTAATAGGTGTTAGACCAAATAACTCGATATGAATAGAAACCTCGATGTATCGACACAAATGTTGGACTTATACCAACGGGCATTGGAAGAGCACCCAGACTGAGCTAGAGTTTTTAGACCCTCCATTGGTAGATGATCAAATGGTCAACATGCGTTGGGACACTTTTCAATAGGAATTCAACCAAAGCCAATAATCGTTGAAACAATGTACAAAATCTTAAAATACAGAGCATCAAATTCATATCCTCTTAGAGATTTTCAACAAGCATTGTCCATATCCCCATAAGAGATGATGTTTAATTCCAACAAGCATTGAGTAGTCCAATAGTCATTGAAGGAGTTAGTGACTAAAGAATTAGAAAAAGTTAAAAGAGGAGCGTCTAGATAGATCTCTCTCTAACAGCTAGTTTCAACGGGCATTTCAATAAATCAACAGTCATTGAAGTTGTATTTTTACCCAACAATGGGCATGAAGATAGTCCAACAGGCGTTGAATGACTACTTTTTGACATGGAGTGACAACCTTACTTCTAACAGTTAGTTCTATGTCTCTACCTATAAAAGGACTCTTCCACAACAAAATTAAATAGAGAAAAAGTGAAAAATAATCAAAAGTGAGTTTATTCTGTTGTGAAAGAAATCTTTAATAAAAAGGTTGAAACAAGTGTGATCTAACTTCAAGGGAAGGTCAATTGTCAAAGCTTATATAAGACATCTTCAAAAATAAAATTGAAGAATAAGTTTAAGACATCTCTCAAAGCTCTTCACCAAGTCAAACATAATTTGTGAATGTGATCATTATTATTTATTGCTTGATTAAGAGTGTTCTTTCTCATATTTAATTTGTAAATTCTTTAGAGAACGGTTTTTGGCTTAAAAATATCTTTATAGCTCTAAATAATTTTTATGAAAGGTTTAAGATAGTACCTATAAACTATTTTGGGAAGTGATTTTAATAGTATCTAAAAGTCCACTCGCAATGGCTTAATAGTGCCCAAAATTGATTATGTAAAGGTGATTGATAGCACCTAGAGTCTATCTTGATAGTGAAAGTCTCTAGCGAAAGACTAGAAGAGAGGACATAAACAGGGTTGTGTCGAACCTCTATAAATTGATTGTGCCTATCTTTTAATTTTTGCATCTATCAGTCCTTGAGTTTTACTTATTATTGCCTTATTCAACCCTCCTTTCTAGGGCTCCAAGGAACAACACCTAGTAGGCCTCAATTTAGATCTTAGCATCTCTTTAGTAATACATTTTTTCCTTATCACTTTTTTAAAATGGCCCTTCGACACTTTGGCTAACCTTTTGTCTAGTTTGGTTTGTTCGCTTCCTCTTTATCTCTTTTTTAATGAACTTCAAGTCTATGTCTACAAAATACAAAGGCATTAATACACATTAGTCTATAATATATAAAATATGAGCCAATAAAATACCTAATAGTTGTTTGATTAGATAGCATTTTTTTATAAATGTTTTATACGATCTTCAAGATCTTTTACTTTAGCTTTGAACACCTTTGCTATTTTTTTTTTCTTCTTCAAACACTGTAATCTCCACTTCTTAATCCTTTTTCCTCATCGACCTTGTGGGAAATTTTATTTCATCCATGCAAGTCACTATAAAGAATTTTTGCTTTCGCTTTTTAATGGATGAGGGATAGTGGCTGAAGAAGGCTATGCCAAGTTTTACAGTTATATGGCAATGATCTTCTACCATTAGGTGCATGATGGTATACACCTACTTTATCATGCCTATAGTTACCGTCTTCTTTTTCATGCGCCTATTAGCATTCTTATATCACTCAATGATATTATGATATTGGCAGCTTGAATACCTCCAACACCTATTGCACAAAGTCTAACAATGGTAAACTATTGCTTGCTTTTTAAATCCTCTTTGTATAGCATAAATTGATTTGACTATGATGGAGAGCACACCTTTATTTCTAGCATTAATAGTCCATACAAGGTCATGCTTGCTTCGGCCAACCCATAAGCCTAACCAAAGGAGCCCTAAAAAAAAGAAAAAAAAGGAAAAAAAACTCACTTCTCTCTCTCTCTCTCTCTCTCTCTCTCTATATATATATATATATATATATATATAAGGTTCAAAAGAAAAGAGAGGGGGAATGCCTTTAGTCGATAATGCACAATAAAAAAAAGTAGATAACAATTTGATCGTAAATAGTTGCCTAAAAAAAGACAACATCAAAAGAGCTCTTTTTCCTTTGTATCTTGGCATGCACAATAAAGAAATTTCATCATAACTAAACCCTAAACTTTCACTATTGTTCCATATTTATGCTTGAAGTAATAGTCTCACTATTCAAAACACACTCATATTAATAGGCATATGAGGGCCCTCTAATCTTTGTTACATTGTGTTGAACTTAGAGTATATATTTTGTGTCATTTTTCTTATTCCATTCGATTTCATAGGCACAGATCTTGTCCCACATATGTCATCCTTTTTTAATTTACTAACCTTTACTCAACATGTATTACTCATTATTAAAATAATTAATAGATATGCAAATTAATTAATTTTTAATTTTATATTCATATAAATAAAGAGGATAAATTATATAAAGTTAAAAATAATTAAAATTTTTCTATAATACATATAAAATAAATTTTTAATTAATATGATTTTGTTAATAAGTAAATGAAAAACAACTTTAAGACTAAATGATGAAAAACCCAAACTTAGAAACCAAATAAGAGTCGTATAAGATTAATAGAAAAACAAAATAAAATAATATTAAGAAATAAATAATTTATTTTTGTCACCCATCAATATATATATATATATATATATATATATATATATATATATATATATATATATATAAACTGTCTTAAATAAATAATATTAGAGTAATTTGTTTTTTATATATATATATATATATATTTTTTTAGATTTTTTTTTTA